>JAPDSC010031802.1:190173-209694 GCA_026290005.1 Latrodectus geometricus | reverse complement strand
ATATATATATATATATATATATATATATACTCTATTCAAATAGTACTTCAATTTATTTTATAGAATCGACTTAAGTTATAACAAAATTAATTGAGATCAACATAACATACAGTTAAAAAAAAAAAAAAAAGTTAACTTTTTTTAACTTTTAGTAATTTTAAAATACATTTTACTTCAATAGAATTTATGTATTTAATTATTTTGCTTCCAGAGAATTATCAACTAGAGAAACTTAAAATATTGAAATTCAATAACAAAATTTTGTGATTGATAAAAAAAAATTGATGAAACATTTGCATTATTTTATGAACACATGTAATATTGATAAAATTTATAAATTTATAGCTTTTTGAATTATATAAATTAAAGTTTATTTCTAATTTTAAAATATATTTTACTTCAACATTTTTGTGTATGATTACTTTATTTTTCTCTACAAAATAATTTGTTACTTTGTGATAATTATCAATCAATTAGAGAAACTTGAAACATTAGGAAATTAAAGTTCTCTTTCAATTGATCCTCGATCTTGGAAAATGTAGACATGATAAATTAATATATAAGAAACGAAGGCTAAAATAAAAATGTAATTTTATTTTGAATTCAATTACATTGTTTATATTCACAATATGACAGCATTCTGTCTTTAAATAGTAAGCGGCAAACTTATAGACAATTGCGCGAAATGCACTATTCTTAAAAGATTATCAAGTGCTTGCCTTCGCTACGGTTTCACAGTTTTAGCATCATTGGCGACTGTTATGCTCAGCACTTGGCTTCTCCACAACACTTACAATCACCGCAGTTGCATCTCTGGTTCCTGGAGCAGCAGCGGCAGACGTCGCACTTGCAGTTCGGCGTGCACTTAGAAGCAGCAGAACAGCAGCGGCATTTCTCGCAGTTGCAGTTTGGTCCACAAGGTCCAGGCATTTTCACTTAATCTGTAAAGAAAAATTTAAGTCCTAAATGAAATTAAAATATGTTTTTGAAAGTTATAAAAAATTCATACAAATCTACACATTTTAATTTGCTTCAAATATATGTCTTTGTCTCATATTATGTTTATTTAATTTCATGACTAAATAATATTGGCTAATATCATTAAGGAAAAGCCATGTCGCTATTGTGTACTAATATCGCCTCAAGGAAAGGTAATGTAATGAGAACGATATGTTGTGTCTATATTTCTTTATTATATTAAAAAAAATAAATAAACAAATAAAGAAATATGTGATTTTCTAATCTGAAGAAATTAATAAAATTTTTGATAATTGAAGGAAAAGAATTTTTCTCTAATTTAGCAATGAAAATTAGGCTTCACTTTTCTTATTCATACGCACATAACTGGAAAAATGTCAATGTTAAAACCATTCTTGAAAACTTTGATGGCTATTTTTAAAAGCAAGTAATATAAAATGCTTAAGTTTTTCTAAAATATTTACAGCAACAATTGATTTTAAGGAATACCAGTAGTAACAACGAGAGGATTTATTTAAATTCAAATCTTTACTCTTTAAAAAAGAAAGAAAATATTTTTCTTTTCATAAATATATAAATATTTAGTAAGTTTCTTTGAAAAGTTTGAAAGATGACAAAAATGATAGGATAATAATAGTTAAAATAAAGGGAATATTAATAATTATTAATAAAGCGAATAAAATTTCACGCTTAACTCATTTACAAAGTAAAAAAAAAAAAAAAAAAAAAAAAAAAAGATGAAATTGCTAAAAAATATTAATATAAAATCAAAATAACTTGATATGCAAATCCTAAAATTAGATTAAAAAATATAAATTTATCTTAACAAAGTAAAATAAATGTTTAACATTAAATGGTTATAATACATGAATCAAATATAATCTAAATGCATGTTAATTTCTCTTAAAATTAATGGGAAAACTGAAATAAAAATATTATGCATATCAACAATAATAGTAGTAGTACAATAAAAATAATTTCGAAATACTGCTTATTTAATACAATTGTGCGAGCATCAGGAGAAATTTAAAAGTAATTCTTTATTGCTCATGCACGAACATGAATTACTTTATCAGTGGAAGAAAATATAACGTACAAGAAAATATTTCGTTTATATTATTTATAAAAATTTAACAATGAAAGAACTATACAGAGGCGATGTGAGAAATTTTAATGTAGGTGTGTGAACGACTTTGATGAAATTAAACTTCGACAAAGCAAATTTCATTTAATTAATATTATAAATTAAATGAAATTTGCATTTTGGAAAATTTATTTAATTTCATTCATTATTATAAATTAAGTGAAATGAAATTCGCTTTTTAGAAGTTTAATTTCATCTAAGTCATTCGCAATTTTATTATTATTATTATAAATTAAATAAAAAATATTAACAATAATTGTTGTTTAAAACAATTGAGTTTCCAAGAGCATTACTCTTTGATTGTAACAAGGAAAATGTCAATATGTTTAAAAGTAGTATAGTTAAGTCTCATACGAAACAAATAAACATAAGAACTCAGATTTTAAAAAACAACAAACATGTTTTTAATACTGATTCACCAGATCAGCATAAACTATAATTATTTAATTTGAAATAACACCTCATAATCGTTAGAATTAATGTTTATGCACAGACTATATGAATATATCACGTGCTATTATCATGTATAATTGCAAATTCATCTGTAAGCTTTATGAGAAAAATAAATATCAAATATGAAGAAATACATTTCATAACATGACATTTAACATTCATATGATATCATTACTAATAAGTGAATTAGTTGTTGAACTATCGCTGTGTTAATATTCTTAACTAGTTTCATGTTCACAGTAAGACGTAAAACAATCGATTAGTTTTTAATAAATAACAGTTTGTTATAATAAACATATGTTTAAATATTTTTATGGCAATGAAATATAGCATTACATATACGTGAGTAATTATTGAATATAGAAAAATGTATAATATTTAAACAAATAAAAAATGTTTTGAAAATCACAAAATAACATTTATAAAAGTAATTATATACGTTACAGCGTTTGTAGCAACCTTTTTCTGACAAAATACGTTATTTCGTTTCATAAAGTAAATTAATTTAAAATTAAAATGTTCAGTCTTTGGATGAAAATGCTATTTAGTATTTCATGACTGCTTAATAGTTACAGTTAACGAAAGAAACATTTAAGCACTTACAATGAAATCTCTTATAAATGCATGTTGAGCAGTATAAATAATTAAATAATTTATCATTCAATGAATAAATAATTCAAAATAACTAAAAATTATTAATTTAAATATTGACGAATATTAATAAGGTAATTTAAAAAGAATTTAAATTATTAATGATCTTAAATACTTAAACTGATAATTTTTGTCACAATTTAGAATAAAAGCATTATTTGTTTATTTTTATATGACTTAAGATTTATTAATTTTCGATTTATTGAGAAGAAAAATTAATAATTCCAAATTAAGCCATTATGAAAATATTTTCTTAAATCAAACAATAAATTTAGAGGAACTGAATAAATTTGTATTTACAATAAATTCATAAAGATACATTAGTTGTCAATCTATTGTTAATTAAGTAAATTCTTAAAATAAAAAAAATACTGTTAAAATTTAAAAAAAAAGTAAAATAAATTATAAAAATGATTAAATTAATGACTTACCGAATATGAAGCAAGGCTGAAAGGAAAAAAGATATCGTTGACAAATCGTCGTTTAACTAATGAAAACAGTATTCATAAACAAACAGTTGCACTTACCCTATTTATTTGACGTTTTGCATTCAGCAAAGGGTGCTGTGAGCAAAATTGCACACTACCTACGAAGGGTATCGTGTGCATAAAAGTGAGCATTTTGAAAAATTTCAAGAAAACGTGTGCAAAAAGTTAATTCAATTGGCGAAAAAACAGTGGTAAATAAAGCTATGGACCAATCATGTTTCAAATCTTATCAGCCATCCACTTTAGGCATGTCAACGCTAACTTTATCGAATGTTTTGATTTTTATGTTATGACAAAAACATGAGATAAAATTTATTGCGCCATCTTACTTGTTTCGCCTTTTTATGTTTTTTTTGTGTTTTAAGAGATTGCGAAATAAAAGAGGAATTTATCACGAGAAACTTTGAGGTTACATTTTGAAAGAAATCGAAATTTCTGGAACAAGGCATTTATACGTTTAAGTTTGAAAAATTTTATAAACTGTTCATATTTTGGAAAATTTAATGGGTAGTAGATTTTAAGACTCAATTTAGAAACACAATTTTAAAAAAATATAAAATACTACTCAAATTATTCTTAATACAATATAATAAAGTACGAGCCATTGAGTCGTAAATACAGGGACGGTTTAATGTATACGTTGAGCGAGCTTGAATTCCTGAGAAACTATAAATAGCATCGATACTAAACTAATATCTAGATAACTATACTACCTATAGACTCAGGGTACCACACAGTGGGAAATGTTTAAAATTATTCAATGAATACGATGAATTTAAGTAAACAAAGTTAGGGAATACAGATCTAGAATTCAAGATTTTTTATATTAATTATGCAGTTTAAAGATTTTATTAATTATATTATTTATGTATCATTAAAGATATTCAAATTTTTTGAAAGCCAATGCGAACTGCTCAACTTGCCATATTTGGCGCGCATGACAAAGTTGTCAAAATTTGATACATAACTTAAGTTCAGAACAAAAATCAATGATAGGTAAATGACAGCAAGATCTCGTTATTATCAATATTTTATTCAGAATTGTAGATTTTTTAGTAAAAAATCTGTAATTCTGAATAAAATATTGAAATCTTTGGAAAAAAGAATTCCTGGTTTGCTCTTCATGAGTGTTCAATGAAGAGTGATAGATGGTGAATTTTTGTATTATACGGATTAATCTTCTATAGATATTAAGGGCAGCTTTCCGAGTGCTTTTTCTTGAAACATTTAAATATGGATCCCCGATATACGATGCATCCTCTCAAAAGATAATAGCCTTAACAAAATCTGCGATTGTCAAAATAATCATTTCAACAAGCTTCTTAGAGACTATGCTTATTACATAGCGTTAAAACTTGAAAAGTTTTCCATGTTACTGTTGTTACGTCTGTGTTCTTTGAAGTAAATGATCACGAGTATGATCCTGCCTCGCTTTAAGTATTAGGAAAAGATTGTGGTTTTGTTTGCAGATATCCTGAGGAGATAGTTAGTGATTTCAATGAGTTTCCTTCTTTCAAACTATGAATACTTTTCACTAACTATCATTTGACTATATGAGAAGTCTACTTCTGGGACGTCATGAGAAGCCTTATGACTAGACTTTTATATTTTATAACTTTGTGCAAGTAGTTTATACATTGCATAGTAAAAAAAAGAAGAATGTGAAAATGCTACATAAAGGAGATGAAACAAATTTTATTAACAAGCTAACTATCTCTTTTATTCACATAAAAACACATCAGACATAAGTAAATAAATCATCTTATTCCTTTTAATTATTTGATAATAGATTTCAAAGTAAAAACAGTCGTGGTTTTTTTTATTATGGTTTTAAATTTATATTGACTTTAGATTTTCCGTTTTAATTTTGATGGTAAAAACACCATTAGAAAAAAAAAAAAAACTGTATGAAGATAATGCATTTACAATTTATTGAAGAATATACGATTATTCCCCTCTAAAATTCTGCATATTTTTAGTAAATGTGTATATTAACTAATGATAATTTTTCATCGTCCAGTTATTTGATATTATTTAAAGATATTACTTGGCTTTTTGAAATTAATACCTTTCATTTTGATAGGCAGAAGGGAAAGTAAATTTAATGAAAGAAAAGCAATATAAGCATGATAACTAAAAGATTTTGCGATGACTACTTTTTTGTGGGAGGTAGGAACTTCCTTAAAATTTTTTTAAACTTGAACCTCATTTAAAATATAAATTTGAAGGATATATGAGTAATACATTATTTCAACAGCAAATTTTTTATTACTACATAAGAAGAAAAATACATGATTATAACATTACATTTTTTCATTAAATTAATTATTTATTTGTAAAGAAAAATACATTTATATATATATATATATATAATATATATATATATATATATATATATATATATATATATATATATATAACTTATTGTGCAATGATATAGATAATGATTAATAATTATACTTGTATTTTCAAAGTCAAAATTTTCATTTCTTTAATATTATCCTTTTTAATAAAGTAATTCCATTTACTAAAAGCATGAAATTTTGTAGAAGTTAAATTAGCGATGTTCAAAAAGTAATGATATGCGCTTTAAAAATAGAAAGAAAATTAAGTCTATATAGTTTTTTAGAATTTGTTAATTACTAATAATAATTTATAATACTATGTAATTACTTTTCGATTCCCCTGATTGTATCACATTTCGATTCCAAGAAGAGAGTTCTATATATTGGATATTGTCGAACTATTTTGAGGAGAATTTTTTTTTTTTTTTCGTTGACAGTCAGTCTGTTGCTGGGCAAAAATATTTTGGACAAAGGGCATTGTTAATGAGAAACAATTTCAACCAGAATTTTCTATCGAATGTAACGGGATAGTAGACTAAGGGACTAAAACAAAGCGTGTGATAAAATTGCAAGAGCTTTTCTTTATTCTAGGGTGGTGCGCATTAATTTCATGAAATAGTTTTCTTGAATCTCTAGAGTAGCCACTAAACTTTCTATTACTCAATTCATGTTAAATCTGTGACATTCTTGTTACTATTAGCACATTTAAACGATTCTTAGGAAATATGATATTTTTAAATAATTTGATCAATTCTGATATTTTTTCTTTTCTCATTCTTATTGAATGTTTTCTTTGTTTGGCAAGGAAGGAAGCAGAATATGAACTTAATCAGCAACTAGCTGAAAGGATTTATAGAAAATCTTTAGAATATTTCATTTAATATTAATTATTTTCATTTTTTTAATTGAAAGTTTCAAAGTTTTGATTCTCTTAGACTTGATGAGGCCCTAATTATCAAATGTAATTATATTTACATACTACTTATAGTTAATTAAATTTTTATAGAATTGTATTAAGCATATACTATATGGTAATTCAAGGAGCTAATAATTTAGCTCATTTGTCTGGCAAGATTCCCTATTCTATAATTTTATACTAATTTTTTGTTGTTTATGAGAAATTGCCGTGAGTAATTTATGAAAAAACTTATGTATTTAATAATATAATTTTAACAGTAAAAGCAATTTATTTAGAGATGTTACTTGAAATACTTCACTCACATTCATTTTTTTAGAAACGAAATCTTTGACAGCTTGCATTTCTAAGTGATTATTAAAGGTTAACTTTAAGGACTTCTAAAGAAAAGTTTGGATTTATTTTTCAATTATATTCATACAAGCTTTCATTAATATTTCATTTTTACGAAATTTCCATTTCTGAGAATAATTTTTTTATTATGTTATTAAAAACAAAATAAGATTGAAATTTTTACATAAATTGTTAATAAAATATTGGCTTGCTAAATAAAATGATTTAATCCTTTTTAAGAAAATTAATGTGTCAAATAATATTTTAAGGCACAAAAATTTCTACATTCTTTACATTTGAATTTCTAAATAAAAGAATACTGATATTATGTTTGTCACCTGAAACAAGATTAGTCAGTCATTATTTTTTTTTATCTTGAATATAACAGATTTTTTCTTATTTTTTCTTTAATCATGTTATTGTAATTATAGATAAATATGTAACATAACTTGACTTAGACAATCAATAAAATATTAAGATTGTGAAAAGCAGGGTAAATCTTGTTGCATTCACTAAGTTCAAAAACTATATCTTATGAGCTTTCTTTTCTGAATGCCTTTGAATTACTAGATGCATAAATTATCATAAAACAGCAACACACATAGTTTGATAAATAACTTCAAAATGTAAAACATATCAAATACATGAAAAAAGAAATGACCACTGTAATATTTCAGAAATATATTACATATTTCGAAATTGATGTTTTTCACTTTACGCAATTTTTTTTCATCTACAAAAAGTGCTTTTATTACAAGGGCAGCCTGAAGCTGCCCTTGTAATAAAACAATATTACAAGGGCAGCTATTGATAAGGGGGTTTCTTGAATGAGTAGTACTTACCCATTCGGTGTTTAAAAACGTTTCTGCCAAACTATATTATTATAATGTCTATGTTATCACCGTATTCTAAAGAATAATATGAAGCAAATGATATTTATGTCAGAGATGGAAAGACTAGTTAATTTATTTATTGATTTTTTATTATCGAGCACTAAATAAATGAGAAAGAAACACCCTGTTCCTATCTACCAGAAAAAACACTAAATCATGTCAGCACTATATAGTTTACCCGTAATATGCAGACATCAGTGAATGTAAAGTTATGTTTGTTATATAAAGCATTTCTTTGCTGAAACGAAATTAGCCGTTTATGTCACCCCTTCAGACCTAGTACTTAGCAGATGTTGCATCTCCCGCACCCCCGGCTTGCTATGCCACTACTTTTGATAGTCAGAACTGACAACTCAAATCATGCAATTTATTGCCACAGGAATTTTTCCTTGTAAATTTTTTGAAATGTAAATTTTCATTTAAAAAGTATCGGAAACATCACTAAGAAAGAAATTGAGTGCTGTATTTACTACGAAATTCAACCACGTTAAATCAAAATTGTCACAGGAAATTGCAGTGCTAGATTACGTAGCATTTACAACTGTGAAATAAATTTATACAATATTCTATTCCAAACACACATAAATAAATAAATATATATATACATTTCACAGTTGTAAATGCTACGTAATTTGGCACTGCAATCTATATATATATATATATATATAATAAGTTCACAGTTTTTAACTATAAATTTATTTTTCACAAATATTTCGTGTGGGAATTTCGAAGATGAATAAATTATTTAAACAAACATTTGTGTGCTGCGCTTACGAAGAGATTAATTTAAATTGTGACCATGAAGACGAACTCATTGAAAGTAATTTAAGACTAATTTGCCTGACCTCTTATAGTATGCGGATTGCTCATGCGTACATTTTAGAGGTTTCTTTTACTTTTGTATCTTTGTTCTTATTTTAAAGGAACTTCTGAAGGAAAATTGGAGTGAGTTGTGCCTTTCTAGACTATGAAATAAACTATATCACCATATGTGAACGTTGCAATAAAAAAAACAATGTAATTAGCATGGAAATATTAAATTCTGAAAATCTATGCTTTATTTAATATCATTTGATTTTTATAAATTATGTCAGAAAATTCTTTTCTACAATAAATAGAGCCAAATATCTATGTTCCGCTTACATGTGATTCAATTATTTTTTTATTTGACAGCTATAAGAAAGAACAGAATGACGAAATTGTTCTATTATGAAAATTTAGTAATTCTAACCTTTGCTTTATATATAAAGGACATAAATAAATTAAACTTATGTAAATAAAGGGTAATTTGTAAAATAATGTAATGTTATTGCTGCTGTTTAGATTAATACAGGCACAATATAGTATAAAAAAGTATCTACTATGTACAAAAATAATATATTTAAATATGATTTAGATATCATGAGAAGGTATGAAGCCCCTAGCATTTTAAGTCATTTTTATTTGAGATGTGTACAATCCACTTTAAAAACAATTTGATTAGAAAATGAAATATTAGCCATTTTACATCATCAAATTTTAAACAAAGTAAAATGGCGAGCAAAAACTTTCGAAGAAATTTTTTATTTTTACTTTATTTTTTATTGAATGTGACTTATTTCTTTCTCATGATTCTTTTTAAGTTTTTTTTATCAGATTTTTTTAAATTAATAAAAATGAAAATAAATCAACAACATATGGGGAAATTAATTATTAACAACATATTCGAAAGATATATTGATTACCTTTTCTAACACTAATCAATATTTTGACGTAACCTTCATTTTTGTAAATGAAGTTGACTTTCATACATTATAATTTTAGTGAGAGATTAAAAAATACATTTCTAAATCAATATTGTATTAACTGTCAAAATCTTCTTTTTCTTTACATTGTATTGTATCTTCTTGATAAATTATTTGAAATTGATTAATTTTTATACATTTTTTAAAGTCTATATTTTCCAATAATTAGAAACAAAGGAAGAATTTAGTGGCAATATTAATTTCGATATGGAAAAACATTCGTTGAATATCGGTCGCATTGCATCATTACAAAAAATTGATTTATTATTCTCATAGGTTTTATACTTGGAGTTTACATACAGATCTTAAGCTCTTATAATTGGAATTGAGGTGTAGCTTAAGAATTTTAAACTTTATTTGTAGCATAAATATGTTTTTTTAGTTCTACTTTGATTGAAGAATTAGCGAAGACAAACAGTTTGAATTGAAAAATACATTTTATGAAATTTATGGAAATTAGGAACAGATTTAAATTAAAACAATTTAAGCAAAAACATTTGTTTAGAACTTCCTTATGGCTATCAAAAATAATTGGATTGCAGTTAGATTCTGAAATAAAAACTAATAGTCTTAAAATAAAGCAAATGAATTCCATTTTTATATGGTGCTTGTTTGCTTTAAAATTGACAATAAATGCAGTTGCAATTGATTTCCAATTTAAATATGGGAAAACTTCTCTTCAAAAAGTTGTTAACTTATTTTCTGGAATAACAGCCATACAGCTTCTGCTTCAACTAACTCGCAAAAGAAAAAATATAATGAGTGCCCTATGTAAAATAAAGAACTTGCATCTGTCCATGTGCGCAGAAATTGAAGGTAACACTCCAAGGTTTCTTTGTCAACGAGCTGTTTATGTATACATCATGGTTATTTTTGTGTTAAGTAGTTTGACAGCGAAGTATTTTTTCATAGACAGACCTGAAATCGACATCAAAATATTAGGTTACCGTATTTCAGAGGAAACACCTGTTATTCTGAATACAGTTTTATTCTTCACAGTTATTTCTTATACACATAATTATTTCATGCTTCTTTTTTCATTCATTTTATACTGCACTTTCTGCTATGTACTTCAGGATATTATTAATAACTACAGAAAAAGATTGAAAAGTTCACTTGAAGCCGATTTGAGCACCGTCAATACTTTCAATTATTTGATCAAAGATATCAGAATTATTAAAAACCTGATTAATGATGTCGAAAGCGCCATGTCATGGAATGCTCTATTCACATACAGCATGGCAATGTCCTACTTTTTTTTCTGTTACATTTTAATGTTGAAAAGTGCGTTCTCCAAATATTTCCCAATTACCTCTGAAATTTACTCCTATATTATGCTTGTCACCTGCTTGTTAGTTATCTGGACATTAACTTTCTCTGCTTCGGGTGTAAATAAAGAATACAAATTGCTGAAAGAGACTTTGTCTCATTTATGTGAAAAATTAACTGTTACTTTACCCAGTGCAACTGCCAGGAATAATTTCCCCCTCCTCTGTGAAGCTATTCGAAATAATAAGCTATATCTTACAGTAGCTGGTATGTTTGTTATACAAGAGAGTTTCATGCTTACCATGTTTAGTGCGTTCGTTACGTACAGCATCATTGCCATTCAACTAAATGGTTGAATTAGCACAACCACAATCAACTCTACTTTTATTGAAACTTAGTATTGTTTCAAGATTTCCATTTTACAAGTAAACAATAAAATAGTAAGCTTTAATAAAGTATTTCCAATTGACTTCAAAATCTTTCCCTTTATAAGAAAATCTGCATCCCAACAATTTGCTAAAAAGCTATTAAAGCGCGTATTTATTTATCTAAGTATCACAAACGGATTAATTGATTTTATATTTGAGCAGGAAGCTGGACACTGGTGTAATTAATCACTTTTATTTAAAAAAGTAGATCGAATTTTTCGTAGACTCAAGATTTGACTTTTCTTGTATATCCAAGATATATATATATAAGAACGTATTTATCTGTTCAGAAATTTTACTTAAAAGAAAGTTACTTTAACATTACGAATGCCTGTGATTTTTGCGCGTTTGTCACATTGTTGCTACACATTTGAGTTCACTGTATTTAAATGTTAATGAAATAAATGTTCTTACTATTTGGCTCGTAAAAAATGACTTTTAATACGACCATTATGGATTTGTTCTAAATGATATGAATATGCATCCTTAAACAAATACATGTAATATTTTGAATTACATGTAATATTGGTCAATTCAAACACACGTTGTTAGCTCAATAATAACAATTAAAAATTTGTAAAATACTAAAAGAATATAGAAAATTAAGTTTTACCACTGCCAAACATGTGAAAGTAAGGAATTTTGTTTTAAGTTCTAATTTGAAATTTTAATGTCATTTAATGTGTTTTTAATATGTAATTTTCCTATAAAAATTTTATTTCATTAATATATTTCACTTTATTATAATATTACAATAATTTAAATAGAGTTACCGAATGGTTAAGGATAGAATAATTCAAATCCTACGATTTATAAACGTATCCGCGTGTGAGTATTTTAATTATAAACACAGATTATAAATTAAGATTATTGTAAAAAATAAGAGCAAAAGTGTTTCTAGATTTTAGAAAGCATTGAAGATTGCACCCTTCTCGGTCCCTAACGTGTCATCATATAGTTCTAGAGGACTATGTGATGACACGTTAGGGACCGAGGGTCAATTTCATGTTGCTCGCCTAATTTATTAGCAGAATCTACTACTTTTGTATCGTAAGCCTCCTACTCTAATTGTCTTTTTCCTTTATATATATATATATATATATATATATATATATATATATATATATATATATATATATATATATATATATATATATATATATATATATATTGTTAGTCCATTAACAAGATTAAAACAGTAAAATTAAGATTGAGGGTATTAAATGTTTACCCATAATTAAATGCCTATAACTTCGATGTTTGTTTTTATATCGATCTACGATCAAATTTTGAGTATGAAAATTAATTCGAAACGGGACTTAAATAAATGCAAATATCCATGCCAAAGATAAAAATTGAATCAATGAATTATTGAAAAGAGGGCCAGGACATTAACTATTCAACACACACACTATTTGCTTACGTAATTTCTAATGATAATATTTTATTAGGCAACCCAAATTAATTCATCATTCAGATTAATCCATTTGAATTTATATGCAAAGTTCATCTAAGATGCTTAAAATTCGGGAATCATTGATATTTTTAATATTCTTCTTCGTGGGTACATTATTTCTATAAAAAGTTTTCCCAAACATTAGGTTAGCAAGGAAATTCTTTCAATAGGAAAATATTTTTCTCATAAGAAATATAATAATCAATGTCTCATTCGATTCCTAGAAGTGACAAAATTTTATTCTTATAGTCGGTTTTAATATTAAAATTAATATTTGGTTACTTATAATTAAAATTATCAAAATTATTACAGTTCCTATTAGTAAGATTCTTGGAAATGTTAAAAACTAATCAGCAAACTTATATTCGAAAATATCAAGTGATTAAATTAACACTGCATAATTATATCTAGTTTAATAATATGCTGCGTGATAACCATTTTTTAATAATTTATTTAGAAATTAAAATCTCGCATTTAAAGATATCAATACAGTATTGGCATATTAGCTGTAATATAAAATAATGATGTGATCACTAAATTGTCGATCGCGATTTTTCTAGTAACTTGAAGGGTATTTTCGGTGGAACGCATGAATGTTTCAGTTGGTTAAATTCGATTCTTTCATATATTAAAAGTATTTCAAAATACACACTACTGCAAACAATACTTTAAAACTATTTGATTTGGTATATGAATTCCATTAACCCTTCCAGGATTTCAAAAATGTATTTCAATGGTTGCAGTTTATTAGTTTATTTTTATAGAGAGAGATGCTGAAGAGAGTTCTCTACTTGTGTCATGGAGAATTTTAATTTTCAAAAAGACAATGCTGCAGTGGAATTGGAACTGACTGCGATTTTCAATGATTATCGATAAAATCACTTTGGTCAAGCTCTGAAAATATTTGGTTTTTGTTTCCGAAGTAAATATCCAATCTTAGTTCGAGATTGTCTGAAAGTGTAGGAGGAAAAAAAAAAAAAAAAAAAAAAAAAACCGTTTAGCTCTGTATATTCATCAAATATCTTTTTCTATTGTTGAAATTTAAAAATTAAGAACAGAATCACTAATGAACACATAGACAATCTAATGATTATACTTTAATTTAGATGAACACAAGATTAATCGAATAGCAGCTACTTATTTTTCTTAAAGTTAAGAAACCTGTTAACAACAAACAAGAGTTCCAACCTTCTCATTAAAGTTACTAAATCTGATAAAAACATCCGTTATTTTATTTGTCATTAATTGCTATAACTATACTTCAATTTCTTTCTTATATGTATAATTTCATTTTCATTTCATTATTTATATTAAAAATTATTTCATACTCACTAAAAATATAAATTTATAAACAATAAGCAAATTTAAGCTTTTTTAAAAAAATTAGTTTTTTTTTTTTTTTTTTTTTTTTGGTTGGCTAGCTTACAAGAGGATTTAAAAATGTACGGTAACTCAGAACCTTCATAAATTTGGAGACTATTGCAATAATGTATGGGTTTATAAGCAAAATTTTTTGTTATATGAAATACGACTGAAAGAATTGTGGAAATTTTGAAGTAATGTTATGACTGGAAAATTAAACGAAAAAGTGCTAAATGTTACTTGAATTTTCTGAGACCCGAGATTTTTTAATTATAGTTGCCTAATATTTTAGGAAAAGCAAATTTTCTCTATTTGGTGGAAATTAAGTGCGGCGTCATATCTAATGTTAGCTTTTTCTTCAAACAGAAAAAAAAAAAAAAAAAAAAAAAAATGAGAGACCTCTAATTTAATACATATCCTAGTTTTTTTATTTGACAAATTAGCTAGATTCGTATTTTATCCTGTCTTGTTTAATTATTTGGGTAGAATATAATGCTTATTTAATCACTTATGTCATTCTCAATTGAGTAATTTATCTAAGCATTAAATCCTGATATCTTGGCTTTCACTAGTGAATTGGAAGGTGTTTGAAAGAGGTATCCTAATACACAGGAAATGATCTTCTAGTACACATGAAATAAAATGGTATTCTAATCAAGGAAACTGACTATTTACTGAGGAAAATTATTAATGATATTCCATTAAAAAGCTTTACTTCTAGTAGCTGTATAATAGGTCTTATGTTATATTCAAAACTTTAGGTAGAAAATTAAATGCTTATCTAAATTCTTTACAAAAGTGACCCAGTTACAACTTTATTTGGAATTAAAGTGTTCATTATAATTGAAATTAAAATGTACATTGACAAGCAGCATTAAGGAGTATAAATATACCACTCTTTTATTATGAGAGTTAAAATTATTTAAAACTACCTATTTAATATTAAATTTAAGTCACAAAAATTTATATTCTTCGATTAAAAATGCGATAGAATATTAAAAAGCAAGGTAAGAAAAAAAAGAAAAGAAAAATTATTTCCTGTTTGTCGTATGAAAAGTAATAATTGAAATGCAGAAATGAAAATTTGGCTAATAATTCTTAAGATGCTATCCTTTAAGGACCACAACCATTAGGCATAAACATTTAATATGCAAGAAATATTCTTTCAGCATTCAACATGAAGTAGATGGATTGGATAAGAGTTACTTAGAGATAAAGGACATATAAGAGCTTTGAAGAGAAGACATAATTTGTAATGTGTTTACCTTCTTTTGCACCTCACATAATTAAAATGCAATAAAATCAAATCACAGAGCTATGATTTTCTTTCATGTTTTAATAAAAATTTTTAACACAAATTTATTAAAAATGTTAAAATTTTATACTAAGCATTTTATAAAAAGAAATATAAAATGTCCTAAATATTATAGCAACATTTATAGAGAAACTTCAAGCAAAAAGCAATAAAATATACTCATAATTTAAAATATAAACATTTCATGAATGCTTTAAATTATAATAAATTGAACATCATGGTTACATTAAATTATGATAAATAAGAGTATTTTCAAGCAAAATATAAACATCACTAAAACCAAGAGTAAGGTAATCAGATTGTCCTACTGCAATGTAAATGTATTAATCTAGCAATTAAAAATGAGGATCTCAAAAAAAGCGCCAATAAATTATATGTCTTTAATTATTACAGTATGAATAAGACATTTCAGCCGAAATAAGGAGAAAGCTTAAATGTTAAGCAGGAAACAGAAATAAAAAAACTTAAAATGGTACTAAGTTTAAAAAAAAACAAAAAAAAAAACAGACAAAATAAATTAGTATCAGCTATAAATACTTTATTAAATCAGTATGTAAAAAGTTTCAATCATGTATCACCCTTTAGAATTCAGCTGCATGACAGTCTGCACTTTCCTAATGCAGACAGTCTCCTTTACTTGGGGGGGGGGGAAATCAAATTTTTTAAGAACTAAGATACATTTCATTTGAGATACTATAAAAATAACTGTAAGTTAGAAAATATTTTAGTCATAATTTTTTCTCCCAACAGGGCTCATAAATTAAAAAAAAAAAAAAAAAATTCCAGGAGTCCTGAAAATTTTTTCTAGAAAGTAACATTTACACATTTAATAATACCCTACCAATTTTTGCCAAAAATGCCTCTATAATTATGCATGTATTTTTCAATTAGATTTTTAACTGATGATTTGCCTGCCCTCTTTGGTCATATTTATAAATGGAGGCTGAAAATGGAACTATAATTTAAAGTGGATTCTCATTCACTACAGACAACATCAAGACAACAGTGAAACCTTAAACTGTTGAACCAAAGGTCATAATGTTCACCATTCTGTTGCCAGCTTCATTATTTTCGAATGATGATAGCAATCAATATTTGTAAAACGAATATAAATATTTAAATTAGATTTCATATTAATGATTTCGAAATCATAAAATTAACTTACAGATTTAATGAAAGATGGAGATTTTATTTAAGTAATCAAACATTTTGTATACTACTTACTTAAATATTGCATGTAATAATGGCAATTTTAGAGTTTTTGAACTTGTTTGTTTCCTATTAATTTATTGTGAATTCAAAAAATGAATATGTACTACTTGTGTTTCTTTAAAAAGGTAAGCATACACTTTTTACACATAATAAAAAATTTCTATAAAAGTAATATCTAGAAAAACTACTAAATTTTTTCTAATTCAACTGTCTAAGAGATTATTGTGGTTCCAATACTAATGTGATTAATATTTAACTATACTATAGAAGAAATGTTTTCATTAGCAAAATATTTTCAGACTGATCTCATACGCTTGAATATTCAAATTATTTTTGAACCAATTATCATTTTTTTTTGTTTTATTAAAATTGATATATTATAATTATAAATTTTTTTTTCTGAAATTAACATCCACAATGTTAGAGTTTTATTAGTGTTTGCAAAATGCATATTGTTTATTTGTAAAATCATTCTAATTGAAATATAGATTTTTATAACATTTTGGATTTTCCATTATACAAATTTTGTTTTTAAATGAAGCTTTCCAATTACAATTAGGTACATAATAACTGTAATTCCTTTGATAAAAATTTATGAAGAAAAAAAATGAAGTTTAATACTTATATTAGGTAATATTTCCAAGAAAAAGAAACTTGAAAGGAATTGAAATCACATGAATGTGAATGGTTTGCGTTTCCATTGCATCATTTAGCGCAAGACAGTGAGAAACTTCTTAATATATTAAATAATATATTTCTTTCTTTTCTTCTTTAGTTTCATATGCAATATATATCTTAGGATCACAACTCAATCATGCTGAAAAAGTTTTCACATTTTTAAACTAATTTTACAATATCATGAATTCGTACAATTTACAGCGAGTTTGTAAGATCTTAAATGTTTGATAAAAATATATATTGTGAACCCAAACAATATTGGTTAGCAACTGTACAATTTACATTTCCTAGTTAAAATACAGTTACATTATGTTACATATTCTTGTTTATATCAAAGAAAGATAATACTTATGATAGGAAAACAAATACTTTGCTTCTTTTTTGTCCGATTAAATTTAAAAAATATAAAAAATAAAATTCCAGTGCTCTTAAAATTTTTTTGATTTCCAGGAATTTTAAATAGTTGTACGAACGAACCCTACTCCCAATTAAACTAAATACTTTGCCAATATGATTTCTTTAATTAGTTTAGTAATAAATCTTAACTAAAAAATAAATTATAATTAAGAATAGCATTACAACTTAGCAAGAAGCAACACATTCACATTTAATTAAAAATTCAGCATACTATTATACATTGTAATCATAAAGAGATTACATTAAAAATAAATTAAGGAGCAAAGCATTCTGATTACAGATAAAAAAAGACTTACAAAATAATTTTTAATATGGCTGAAGAGTTTGGTTTATTTTATAAATATTTTTATTAATATTCTAAAAATTTAAAAAGAAAAGCATTCTTAACACAGTAATAAAAATAACAATGTGTATATTTTATTAACAAAGTCCAAACATCATAAAAAATAAAAAATCATGATATTTTACAATGATATCATTTTAGTTAAGTCTGATGGAAGATAAAGGCAACATTTACAGATCACATTTAAGAGCAGTGCCCTTTTACACTGAGGTTCAAAGCAAAGGTGTTCGTTCATTAGGATGAGAAGAAACCTGAAAAACAATAACAAGTTGACATTTAACTGATTGCAAATAAATATTTATTCAATTAACATAAAAAAAGTTTAAAAAACTAAATTTTAAAATTATCCTCAGTTTCTTTTTTTTTAACAATATAATTTTGATATATATAGATTTGTTGCAATTTTTTTTAAACTCAGTTCAAATTCTAAAGCTAATTCTTATTGATATAATTGTATTTAAAATATACTTAAATTTCAAATCCAGGTGTAAACATAACACATTCAGATTTATGTTTCACTACCATAAATTAGAATTACATGAACAAAAGAACTCTCCTTATTTCTATCTTGTGACAGGCAAGCCAACACATGTCTGTCTTTTCTTGCCAGTGGGTATTTAAAAAGTCACATATTCTGGGTGACAAGAGGTTTCCTCTTTGCTCTAAATGGTAGCAAGAATAAGCATCAACTTAGCAAATTTTGGATGGCCTTGTACAGGTTTAGGAGGATATCTACGATTGTCACTTCTTGTATCAGATTTCATTAATCAACAATTTTATTGATTTGGTTTGATGGAGTCAGACCAAATAAGAGATTAAAAACAACAGAATTGTATGAAAACTGTTGCTAGTTTGCATTCTTCAATAACAATATTTATAATCATAATAGTCCATTTTCAAATGCTTTAAATTTCAATACTACCCAAATTTGAAGCTTCATTAATAGAAATAATAACAAAAAAAAATTAATTTATAAAATTTTCATATTTTTTCCACTGTCATGAACAGAATCTCAAACATCAGAGCTTAATCTACAGACTTGCAATATTTAATTAT
>JAPDSC010031802.1:152565-185649 GCA_026290005.1 Latrodectus geometricus | reverse complement strand
TATTTTATTAATTTATGAAGTGTAATTAAAAGTAACATTTTCTCCATATAATTAACCTTAAATGATAGACTTTAAAAACTTCATGGAAATGAATTAGAAATTATTTGATAAAATATAATGAAGACTTACGATATTCCAAGAATTCTTTGAATCTTTAAATTAATTTGAAATCTAACTGCAGCGTCAATACTAAATCCAGTATTCTATAAGTTGAGAAAGCAATTATAAATAAATATTGGAATATTTTTTTTAGATTCACATATATAAAGATGAAAAGGAAAACAAAATTTAACATACAGGTTCTACATCAATATGAAAATTGTGTAGAGATGAATTAGGATGCATTCCAACAACACCCCTTGCATAAGAAGGATCAGCAAAATAAAAATGAGGGAAAGATAAGACTACTGGAGCACCTGTAAGGGGAAGGAAAAATATATATATTATGTGTTTTATAATTGTATTTACTAAAAGTGAGTAACCATAATACAATAAAAAATAATAACTATGTATAAGAATAGAAAATTGGTGAATAAATTCACTTTTCCTATTATATATCTTCCTTCATTTGATTACTCAGAAAATTACATTTAAGAACTGAAAATATGAAAAGGAAACTCCTATTTTCAGGCATATCAAATTATATTCATATGATTTTACTTTTAAGTCATTAAATTGCCAAATCATACAAGTTAGCAACTATGTTAATAAAATATTAGCAAGTATAAAAAAAATAAATATAGGGTTTTCAGTGCCTTAGAAGACAGAAATCTTCAGAGGACAAGGTCCCAGATTAACTGGATGTTGCACTCTTGTTTTCTGCAGGTGCAGTTGTCTGGGTGAGTGTTTGAGAGCCTTCCAAATATCCTCTTTTAAATTATGCATGTATATGGTTTACAAAAAAGTCTTTTTGGAAGGTAATTTATGCAGTGGATATTAAAATGCCTCACAATAGCATTAGGATGTCCCCCATGTGATGTCAAATAAAAAAAAAGAGTAAGAGCATTTCTTAACTTTTCAAATTCAATAAATAAAAGGAACTTTTTCAAGATTTTTTATGTGCATTAAAATCTAATAAATATTTTAAAAAAGGATTTCTTCCTACATCCTAGAATTAGCAAGTTAATAAATCCAAAATTTATACATAAATTGTATTAATTTTTGAAGAAAGTTTTAATCACAAATGACATCCAAAATTATAATACCCAAATAAAATAATTTAAAAAAATGATAACACAATTATAAAACGAATAAAAATTTCAACTTCTGGGAAAAGCACAAAGAAATTTTAATTACCATATTGACAACTGCTGATATCTTGAGCACCTGAAGCTAATTTCATTTGTGTATCAAAGCAATAATTATCTGGATTTTGAGTTCCATTTGCAAAAGTCATATTTGTAGTCATAAATCTTTTGGAATTAACACCCAAATGTTCAACATCTCTAACATAATCCAATTTCAGGGCTCTATAAAAATAATTTCATATTTCAGCTTGAAAAATGAATACTTTACACAAAAAAATATATATATATCACATAAAATTTTTTTATACATACCTAGCTATCTTAGAATCCTATATGGATAATAAATTAATGTTTTTTCTATAATTAAGTTGTAAAGAAAATGTGTTCAATAGATAAATGATAACATGATTATTATTAATCACATACTAATCTATTTTATATAATTTTTTCAAATTTTATTGTTCTTAAGCATGATTTTCAAGCATTACAAATATTTATTAACTATATTAGTTTTTAATCAGAATATTAAAAATATTATACTTATACTATATTTATAATCGTGTCTTTAAACACAGCAAATGCTTTCCAAGATATATGTTAAACTAGTTTTTGAATTGTTAAAATATATCATAAATCACCACTAATAAAACTGACCCTTTGATAAACTTTTTTATAATAGATGATATTTCATAACTTTTAAAAAATATATCTATTTTATCTTCTAAGTAATTAGTTGGGTTTAAGATAATAGATAGAAGATTGATTTAAATAATTAAACAATTTAATTGGATTTCTTTCTCAAATTATAATAGTATTGAGATTAACAGCTATGTAAAATGTTCTGTTGATACCAGCAACAGTAATCAAAATACATAATGACCACACATTATATACAGGATTAATAATAATATAAAAGTAGGTAAATCTATCGATTAATGCTTCTAACAAAAATAAGAGATCAAGGGTCTATCTAGAGAATGGTTCTTTTAATACTTACTTTTAATGTCCAAAGCATTACAATTATAATGTTATATATATTGAAGACATTACAATTATAGTGTTTTGGAAGAAATTTAAATCAAATTTGTTTTTAAGAGGAAAAAGTGTATTACAAAATTGTATGCAATTTTGACAAGAGGAAACCTTTTTATCAATAAATCTAGTTCATTATATCAAAGAACAAGTAGCAGGAAAAGTCAAAATTTTAAGGAATAGTATTCCTAGTATTCATAACACTCAATGTAAAATAACATTGATAAAGTTTTATCAACACTTCAGAATTACACAATAAAAATATATTTTCAATTGATTTTAAGCATTAATTTTACTCGTAATATTTAATAAACCGCCTACCTGCAAAATATAGATTGAAAAAAAGTATATGTGGATTGACCAGATTGTATTGGAGGCGCAATTTCTGCATCTATGAAATAAACAATAAATAAATTTCCTTAATAAAAGTTACCATAAAATATTTTATAGGATATTTAGAAAAAGTAATACTATTATTATGATTTAGACACCAAACAAAAACTTAAAAATTTATTCAGTATTAAGAATTTGTAGAGTAACAATTTGATTATTAAAAACAATCATTTCAAGGTTCTTAATTCAAAATACAGTTTGTACCTAGAAAAGTTCTATTCTACTATAATATTAATTATAAACAAAAATAAGTAAATGATATTTGCTTTTTTTTAAAAGAAAATTACCAATGAATGTCCTACAATAACAGTTAGTTCTTATATTTCTTTACAGAATATTTAAACTATTTGTAAAATCAAAATCTTTAGAAATTAAATTCTTTTGATTTCTTAAATATAATTTTGTTGATATTATGAAATTAATTAAAAGAATCAGAAAAAAAACAAATAACTTGGTTTAAAAATAAAAGGAAAAAAAAAACATTTTTTTAAAATTAAATATCTATATATAAGCAGTACTTGTGAATATTTTAGTTTTTTTTTTTTGTCCATTGAAATTTTATTGAAAATCATAAAAAATTTTAATTAGTGAATACAAAATTCATTGAAAAAAAAGTTAACAATAAAAAATGCTTGAATTTATAATTTCTAAAGTATCAGTATAATTATTCACTTTTGATTACAAATGTAGTATACATACTTGATCCATTAAACATGTTGCAAGTTTTTGCACTCCAAAATTTTAAGGAACTGAAAAAAAAATTTTTTTTTTTAAATTTTATTATAAATATTTAATTATTAATATATCATTTGCTTAAAAAATAAAATTTAAGCACTCACTTTCGTCCATTCCACATATCAATAACATTTAACTTATCTAATCCATTTTCCCCAGTGAAAACATTATAAATACCATCATCAGTGTCATTTTTCTAAATTAAAAATTATAAAAATTTAATTTGCTTTAAATAAAAAATAAATTAACAAATAGTAAATATGTTAACTTACTCCATACAACCATGCAAACAGCCCATTTTTAAATGGTATATCCTTCTTAAGAATTGGAGACAACAAAATTATTATATCTTTATAACCATCAAAAGCCAACTGTTTAATAGATTTTGTAACAATCAAACGTTCACCAGCAATAGTAAAGGCAAGAGATGCAGCTAGTCGAATTGGTAAATCATAACTTTTTAAAAAATTAGCAGCAAGCTGAAAATGATAAATAAATAAAAAACTAGGAAAATGTTAAACAATTCTGGTATAGTATAAAATTCTGGTATGTATAAAAATGAAGAAATTAAGTTCAACACATAACTTAAGTTCAAGAGCATTAATCAAATCAATTTTGAAAGTATTAAACAATTGCTATTTTAAAATAAAAGAACAATTACAAATTAAAAGGAAAATATATACTTTTTTAATAAAACACCATATGAGTCAAAAGTTGATTAAAACTTTAAATATTAAAAACTTATTAAAAAAAGGGAAAAATAAAGATGTACTATCTGCAAGAAAAGGTTCTAAAAGAAGTTATTTAATCCTTGGGAGACAGCACTGACAACTTGAAACAAAATGAAAAAGACAGCAGACTATTCTATTCATTTATTTGAGCAGTAATAAGTATTCAACAAGACCACACTAGCTAACTCAATGACATTACTAAGGAGACTCACAACAGCAGCAAGTAATATGTCAGAATGGATTATAAGTTACAGATAGAATGCTTGAGTTCAGTCAGTTTTGAAGAGGATGGTTAGCACAAGTGTTTTAAAATAATCCCACATCCAGAAATCGGCTGATTTGAGGTCAAATGAACCAGGTCCCATCTAAAATTCTAACCATGACAGATGATTCTGTTTTGACACAAAATTTTCAATAGTAATCTTTATTGGGTTGTCATAACATAATGTTGTGCCATCCTCCATAAAGATATTACAGATCGCACATCACTTTGATTTAATGAAGAATGGCTTTATTGTACAAAACAGTGAAGTAATTGCACATTTTGTAACCAGATTTTGGATACAATTCTTCTTAGAAGACTGATCCAATAACGAAAAATAACTTTAATTTAAATTTGCTAGATGCTTTCAGACAAAATCCCAATTTATTGTGATTCCTTTCTTGCAAATTGTATATTTTTACTGTTATTCCTTTTTTTTAAAAAAAGAAAATTTAAGTTTTAACGAACTTTTGGCTCATACAGTATTTTAGCTGCTTTAATTAAATAAAACTGATTTCATTATCGTATTCTTTTTGTTGCTGCAAAACATACATATTATAAATGAATTGTATTTATAATGCAAGCTATCCACTTGTCAATAAATAAAATAACACATGAAAATTCCCAACATATATTTTACAACATACATGCATGTGAAAATTGAAACACACAACTTAAAATACACAATCTTTAATTTTGGATAATCCTGTTTATATACTAATGTTAGAATCAGTAAATTTACTATATATTAGCATTATATATATATTTTTTACATTTAATATTTAAATATAAATTTATATCAGCATTATATTGAAAAAACTATACTCATTACATAATGCTCATTTAAAAAATGTTAATTTAATAATTGCCATCAGAGAAATTATTTCATAACACCTAAGATTATTATTTGTGCATTAAATACACCATAATATGAAAATAGTGTATATTTAAATTTAAGGGGATGCACTTGGCATCAAAAGTAGAAGTGCTTGAGTATATCTTAAATTCTGTATGTATATAAATAGTTTTAGATTCTTTCTTCTTAATATTTTTTATTTTAACTGCAAATAGGAAGAAAATTGTAAATATATCGAATTCAAGAAAATACTGCTTTGATAAATTAGTTAAAAGTTAAATTTCACGATATTGTTATACAGTTAAAGAATTTTTATCAAGTAAGTCATTTATAAAATAATATTAAAAATGCATAGCAGCATGCAATAAATAAATAAATAAATGAACTATAATTTTGAAATATCTTTTGAAGTTTGATTTCTATGAAAATCCATTTAATAGAAATCTTATACATTTTAAGCAAGAAAGAAACTTTTTAATACATCAAATTTAAGTTTAAAACAGTTTTTCAAATTTAATCTAAGAATATATAAATGAATTCAGAAAAATATTACATTATATCACCTAACATTTTTGATTAATTAAAACAGAAACTATTATTATTTAATTATTTTTTACAATTATAAAAAATAATTTAATAATAATTATGATTTAAAATAAAATATTTTAAAAAGCTAACACCAAAACCCACAAAACTATTTAGTCAAGAATGTATATAAAAATGCTTATTTAAATCATTGAAGAGAATATTTGTTTATCATTTTACAATCACTTTTTGGTTTGATTTATTTGTCCATCAATGGTAATTTTTTCAATGACTAGGCTCATTAATACCAAACGTTAAGCTTAAAGTGGATTCTGAACCATTATAAACATATAAACCCAAGATATGGATTCAAATCTATTTATTGAACAGAAGGCTATTCATTTGGGAGCAAGCTCGCCAACTATTTTTCGATCTAATGAGACCAATAGCTTGAAACAACTGTAGAGTAAATACATAATTTTAGTGCTTAATTTTTAACTTTAAAATCCAAAATATTCATACCAATAAACATCCATCAAAGTTTCACTTGACATAAATTAAAGTTAAAATGTACAAATATATATATATTTTAAAATTTTGAAGTAATTTGTGTTAAGAAATGTTTTTTTAAAAAATGTTAATTGATATGAAAATTTTTCATTCATTAATACTTTGATAATAAAATGAAAACATGGCTTAGAATTACCATTTTGATATATTATATATCAAAATATTTCAATATATTTTTATGTCTTGAAAAATCAATAATTAGTTTAATACAATTTTATTTTCGTATTCTTTGAATTTCTTTCTTCTTTTTTTTTTTTAAACTTAATGAGAATTTGTTTAACTTTTTAACTTAAAAGTTTTCTAATAGTTTTCAGTCTCAAAATGTAATTTCAAATATTTGATAATATTAAGTATTATTATATTTGATTATATTAAATATTATTAGCTGCTTAAACTGTACAATTTTCTCCTTAATTAAAGTTTCTATCTGTGAAACATTTCAATATTATAACTGACTTTGAAATGTAACTCTTCTCTGTAAGCTTGATAGTTTTCATTTTTTATTAAGTATTTATAATTACTTAATAATCATAGAATATAAAAACTATCTAATATATACATTCATACCAGCAAAGGTGCATTGACGGTAACAATTTTGTCATCTTGACTTCCGACAGATTCATTTCGGAGAAAGACAAATGTTCTGATTTCTTTAAAAGAAACTGTGCCATTTGAATTCCAGACAATGTTATCTTTAACCCATCTTGATCTAATATATTAATAATCTCATTAATTTAAATACAATAAATCAATCTATAAAGTATTTACTAATAATAAATTTAAAGCAATTCAAAATTATCATACATGAAAACAAAATATGAGCAAAGCATATAGTACAACTTTGATGGTTAAAGAATGTAATTCTGTTAACCTATGATATTGATAAATAGAATGCAAGATGTGACTAATAATCGCTAAAACTAAAAATACTATTGAAAAAAGTAATTTAATTTTACTGAAATAAAATTATTCCCTCTTAAAATGTTATAACTTTTTAAATAAATTATTTTAAAAAATATATGATAAACCTATTAATTTAAAATTTTCTTTATTCTCTTTAATATATATTTTTATGAAATTCATATAAGAAAAGTTTTTGAATAAAAAATATATATATATATAAAAAGTTTTTGATAAAAATTATATTTATTCCTAATGATAAAGAGTTTTTAAAATTCCTTATTTAATATTAAAGAAATAGTGTTGTCTGAGATAACTATTAGCTCACTATTTAATGAGTCCTGAATAATATAAGTTCCAAATAATATATATATATATTAAAAAACAGAATCTAAGTCATCATTAACCATTTTACAAAAAGGTTATGTGACATTCATTTTATAACAGACATGTTTAGGTGTAATTACATTTAGTTTTCACAGATTCCATTTTTTAAATAAATTTCATTGATACTGAGATTATCCTTTCTTTAAAAAATTCAGCTTTCTGAGTTTCAAGTACAAAATTTTATTTCACTATGATAATTTTTGATTTTAAAGACATAAAAATTCTAACACACACACACACACATATATATATATATATATATATATGTGTATATAAAACAAAATTTCAGTTGTTATTTTTTTAGTAAATACAAATCAATACAGAGTTTAAAGTTACTCCACAGATTCATTTTGAGATATATTTATGAATATTGCTAAAATAGATTTAAAAAAACATTAGGTAAAAATAACATTTAAATACAAAAATTCATATTTATATAAAAGGATTTATGTTCTTATATATTTAATATTCTATACACAAGTAGTTTTAGAAATTTAAAAATGTTTCATGAATAATGAAATAAAAGTTACACAAAACAAAATTAAAATTTTTAAACAAATTTTGTAACATTTTGATTATTTTTGATTTAAAAATGGCACTGATTATGATATTATGTTGAAAAAAAATTTCAGTAAGAGCAGTTCATAAAACAAATATTTAAAAGTGATAATGTTGGTTAAAATGTAATTATCTGAACCTTTGAGTCAATGCACCAAACTTGTAGATTATTCCTTTAGAACAGATTTGTTCATTGATTCTATGACACATTTGAATAATCACAATTTGTTTGGAGTTTTATTTGCCCTTGAAATTTATGCTTTGTGTTTTATTTTTTTCTAACTTTACATTTGAAAAGTTTTGAGTAAAATTTCAAGTTTATTATTTTCCTCTTATTATTAAAATTTAGTATTTAGTGTAGTACTATCATTAAAATTATTATTTTTTTACTATCATTAATATATATTATTAAAATTTAGTAGGATGTTAGTTTTGTATTACAATATATTATTTGATGTGCAAAATTGAATTTATATTTTTAAAAATCATTTTTAAAATTATATTTTTTTATTTGGAATGCAAGAGAAGTTATGATTAAGTGAGTACTTTTACTTTAAGTGTTATTCAATTAAATATGTTATTTTATATATTAAATAATATACGAAATACTGCTTTGGAAGAATTTTTATAGTTGAAAATGTCAAATAAATGGATAAGTCTTCAAAGAGATATATAAACTCTGAATATATAATACTATAAAATATTTTTGTCTTATTATATTCAAATGAATATCACTAAAATAAATATAGTTAAATTAAATTTATAGAATACATCAATTATATTATTAAAACCCTAATCTAAAAATTATTTAAAAACTGATATATTTCTAAAACTGTGTAAATATAATTAGACTGCAAGTTTCTCCTACTTAATAATATCTATAATAGTCATTAATTTCAAAAAATTATTTAAAATCACACTTATGTTTTTATCAGTTTATTGTAATTTTTCAATCAGAAATTGTAAACGAAGAATTATAAAAGAAATCCTACAGTTAAAAACGAATTCTCTACTATTACAAATATCCCTGTCTGACAGAATTTGAACACATAAATGTTAATAAAATAACAAATTGATTGAAAATATGAGGAAAAATTTTTTTAGATTAGAATACTTTGTATCCCTCTACAAAATCAGCAATCCCTCACACAGCTGAATAGATTGAGTACTTTCTGTTGATGCTAATACTAGACAACCATTGCAAAAATTTAATTGATCTATTCAGCTTAGTGAAATAAGAATGATTCTAAAGCTAACAAAGAGAATTTGTTGGTAGCAAAATGTTATTACTTTCAGCACACTTGATACTTGAAAACGAAAACCTTAAATCAAATTAAGAATTAATAAAATGAATGAATTAAAAGAAGTACTCATTGAAAAAAAAATCATTGAACTTTTTGTAAAAATTTAATATTTTAAAAGACAAGAGTTTATAATTATTTATTGTCTTCTAATTATGGCATTAAATTACCTATGCATAAAAATATGGCTATATTGTTAACAAGTAATAATACGAATTGTTATTCAATGTTATTTCTCATGAAGGTAATTAAAATTTAGTAAAAGGCCCTTAATTTACAATCCACCAAAATAAACAATAAGACAATAACTTTTGGATTGTTTTAAGGCAGAAATAAAATATATTTGAAATGCATTAATACATCATGACATACGAAATTACTGACAAGTACAATTAATTTATACTTACTTGTCAGTAATAATAATATTTAAGAAAATTTCTCCCAAATAATGCAAAAATAATAAAGTGAAAACCAGCAGCAACCATAACATAGATGTAACATAATTGTGTGTGATTACAATTCTAATTAGAAGCATAAAATAAATTGAACACTAATTTACAAAAAGTAGTTTATGAAAAATGATGAATCTATTTTATTTGAAATCATACAAAATTGTTATTTTTAAATTAGCAAAACACAAAGGAAATTTTCAACAATATAAACATGCAAACAATTTAAAAAAGATGAAATTCATAAACAGCAATTATAAAATTAAACTATATTATTTAATTACTACTTTAATTTCTTTCATTTGCATACATATCTACAACATTAACAGTAAGTTTTAATATACATATATACACACTATTGTGCAAAATTTAAAAGCAACAATAAAATTTTTAAATAGATAGATATGAAATTGTAGAAGAGGTTTTTGCTATCAGTACAATGAATATGCAATTCAGTAGAAAAATCAAGCATATGTAAATGTCATGAAAAACGTCACAGATCTCTTGAGTGTATGATAAACTTGTGTGGTCAATCCACACTACTCAAGATGTTCACTGCAAACACAAGTGAGTTCTTTTGTTAAGTATAGTAGAAGAAATCACCTCGATGACTTCACACATGAAAGAATGATCAGAATGCAGGAGATGTGGCATAGTGTGACCAGTATTGCTGCAGAGTTTGAAAACAATGAAAGTGTTGCTTCCTGCACATGGACAGCATTCCAAACTATAGGTAAAGTTAGAATAAACTGCAATAAATGCCTAATATAAAACCTGCAGACAAAAGGAGCTCAAAACCAATCAGCAAGCCCACTGCTCAGCGGCAGTGTTCAGCAATGTGGCAACAAATATCATGATTTACTGTGACCAAATGCATTTACAAAGATGACCTATTCACCTGCTGCTTTGAACATCAAGTCCCTTTGAAAATTGGTTATCAGTGCCATCATTTAGAGAGGTGCAACCAACACAGAAACTGGATATCTGATCTATGAAGTCATGATATTTTCTGTTATACTGAAATCACACCTCACAAATAATTTTTCATAGAATTATGGCAAAAAGATAACTGTTGCATACCATTGTGTGTGTGATTACATATATATTTATAAATGTTTTAAGTACTTACATATTAAATTTTAGAAAATAATGTAGAAAAATACAACTGAAGAAAGTATTAAATATGACAACATGAAAGTACTGTTAAAATTGCAAATTTATATATTAATAGTACAAAAAATCTGTTTTAAATTTCTAATATGTTACTATTTTTGAAAGTTATAAATTTTCTTCATGCTATAATATTTCATAGTTTAAAAATAACTAAAATATATTAAAATATAAATAAAGATGGAAGAATAACAAAAAAGTAATTTAAGGATTGCTCTATGCGAATAAATAAATAATATTGTAAATTCATCAAGAAATATTAAAATTTTACTAGTTTGATTAAATCTATTTTAATACATTAAGAGTTTCATAAATAACCAGTTTCTAAAAGTTAAAGATATTGAATCTTCAGTATTGTCAAATATAAGCTATTGAATATTAATTGATTCTCAGAAAAAATTTTTTTTTCAAAGTATTACAGAAATATTTTATAAATTTTTATATATATATATTATATAATTTAAATTATATAAAGTCATATAAATTTTAACTTTATACTCTGAAATAAATATGGCAAAAAGTTATTACGAATACATTAAATTTGATTAAACTAACAAAAATATAAATAATAATTAAATAATTAATTACACTTTAAATATTTGTGAATATTATATAAAGAGAATAAATTAATGAGGATTTAATAAAAATAAATTAAATGATCCAATCAATTGAGAAATAATATGTATTGAATTAATTATTTAACAAAATTTTATTGACATTATCAGATAAAATAAATATTTTAAATATAGTTACCTAAATGTATATGGTCCAACTTCAACAAGTTTAGGTTTTTCTTTTCTTCTCAAAAAACCATCCGGGTTAGTAATGTTGAAGAAATAAAGTTTCTGAGTTATTGGAAGAGGGATATCTTGCCAAACCGTAAAACCAAGAGTTCCATTTGTTAAAGCCATTTGCTGGAAAAATGACAAAAATCAATACATTTTTTTCTCATTTAATATTTGTAATATTTATTAAATGATTATCTATAATATAATGAAATTTTAATCTTCTAATAAGAGATACAACTGATGTAAAAGTTATAACTATTCTTTTTTGCTATCTATGATTGTGATGAATATATTTTTAAATGAATGAAATGCTAATAACAAAGAAGGAAAACTGAAGTAAAATTAACAAAGAATAAAAAAAGGCTTTAATTATCAAAAATATTCAAAATTTAAAATAGAAATTAAATAAGCTGATTTATATTTCTTCATCTAATTTCTTGAAATTTTACCCAGCAATTTAAAGTGAAAACTTTTTTTTTTATCATCATGGAAATATTATATAAATCTTAAAGATATACTTTAAAATTAAAAAAAAAAAAAAAAGGCTTTTTCTATTACTTTTAAATCCAAATTTTAGAATATCAGCCTTCAATAAATCATTAATACTTCAGTTTTAACTCTCTCTGATGTTTTAAAATAAAAATCCTAAAACCTAAATTATGCTATTTTATAAAATATGAATTTTATTTTCTGAATTATTTTTAAATTATGAAGTTATAGCTGTATTACTTTCACTTACTTGTTTTACTAGGTAGTTAAATATCACAGGAAAACATAGAAAAAATATAATTCCCAAAATAGCTAAAAAGGCACCAATACCCAAACATACTACTGAAAATGAAAAGCATAAATTTTATAATAAAATCAAAAATTTATGTTTAAAATTATTTAGTGATTTAAATTTAATGTAAATGAACATCTTTATATATAAATAAATCAAAAATGAATGAGATATTATAAAATTTTGTTTTAAAAAAATATATGAAAAATATAATTTGATTCTGCACATATGGGAAATCATTGACAAATAACTTACAACAAAAATCCTTTTAGAAGAAAAATTTCCTTACCAATTTTTTTATGGCTAAACATTTCTCATTAAAAAAAATGACACATGCACACTGGAAGCATTACAGTACTTTGAGCAAAGCATTAGTTTATAATAGAAACCAGTTTCACTTCTTGTCCTTGAAAACTGTAGCTTCTGCCTGTGAAACTGTTTTCTTTTGATCAAAATTTCCTCATCTCTATTTGGAAGGAAAAATATTAAATTAAAATCTTTCACATGATTAAAAGTCATACGAAACAATACTAAGAGAAAAAGTTGAAAACAAATTCTTAAAGGATAAAAATAAAAAGTTAATTAAAAATGCATACCATATCAATACGCAAATTACACACACCAATCCTCTTAATCAATTTAAGCAGAAGTTTTTTTTTAAATAAATTTATAGTTTCAAATATATAACTTAGTGAAAAAGTCATAATGTCATGAGCTATTGATTTATGAAACTAAGCTATTTTATAATCAAGAGAAAAAAAATTCTTAAACATTCAAAAAAAATTTTTACATTAAAAGCAATTAAATATTTTAACTGAAATTAATAAAATTGAACAAGACCATTGATTAAAAAGTAATCAAATTAATAAAATGGTTAAGTCTATACATGCCTAGTTAAGAATTATTGGTGCTCACATATTAGTCACCACAGACAATTTTACATCAAGTCAAATTAAGGGGATCAATGCCTTGGGAATCGTCATCAGGTATCATAACAAAATAGAGTACTTAGAAGAAAATATTCTTACTAACTTGTTTTATTTTAAAAGTAATTATTACTGGGGATTAATAGTAAAATTGACAGCTGTGACACTAATATGTAAGCACCGAATTATTTTTACATTGTTAAATATGAGATAAACTTAGCAACAGAAAACAATTGAAGCTTAAAAAGTGATAATAACTATTTAAATTTTTATTAATCTTGATCACAATCTACATTTTAGATTGGTTAAAAAAACTGACATTCGTTACCATAAATTCAAGTCTTATAAACATTTAATAAAAAAACTGTTTTTATTATACCATATGCATAAAATACTTCGTATTGTTAAAATGAAACTTACACACAATAAACAACATGAAAACTAATATTTTTTCACAAATTTTTACTTATAATTAAAATTTAAATAAAAATAATTGAGTTTATAAATGCTCAAATAACAGTTAAATTAAATTACATATGGAACAAAACAGTAAAATATGAAATTGATTTCAATGAAACAACACTATAACAAAGAATGTTCTGTACTATCATATTATAGTATGGAGTAATCTTTAAATATTGTTTATCTAATTTTATTTATATTTGAATAGCTAATTTATTCATGGTTATCATTTATTTTTAACTAAAAGAATGTTAAATACAATTAAAATTGTTTAATTTTCTTAAATCACATTTTAAAACTACTATATGAATCTATGATATGAAAGAGATAAAACTATCCAATCATTTACTTTAAGTATACACACATGAAAACAAAATAAAATTAGGCTGCAATAGTTTCACAGGTTATTTTAATGAATTGTAATGCATTAGTCAGTTCCTTATTAATGTATTACAAAATATTCACTATAGTTACAGATAATTTAGTAAAGTAATTTCTGATACACTATAAAGAATTTTTCCCTTCCAAATCAAATCAAATTCTTGTCAAAAGCACATGTTCAAGTATCTATGTCAAAAATTATATTCGCATTCACATAGATCATAAGTTGACGATTTAATAAAGTAACACCGCCGATGTGATATAAAAACTAAATGAAGTAAACATTGGTCAAATGTTATTTTTATAATATTATTTTACGAAAACATTTCTAGTTACTACAAGTAAAATTTTTTCAAAATAAATTGTAAATTTTACCTTTTAAGTTACCATTAGCTATAGAATATGGATAAAAAAGTAATAATATTAAAAAACACGGCTAATGGTGATGAGGATACATTGATTACAACAAATTCCATGTAAATCTCCCGTAAAAGTCCGTCCATCAAATACCCATCAACTTGGCCTTCACCCTTAAAATATGTTTCTTTACCAGAAGAATTTTGGCCGCGTTGCTGCGCCGTTTTCCAACCGCCAAATAACGCCAAACACTGAAAATTTTGCGCGCGTTCAGCGAACTATGTCATTAGGTTATGATACGAATTTCCCTTCCTTCAAGCGTTTTATCGAAACAAGATTTGTGACTTGGTAAACGTTGGAATTTATGCCTCTAGAAAAAGTATCACTTTCTCTAAAGTATTCTTACATACACACTCATATAAAAATTCATTTATAACTTGTATTTAAAATATATATATACAAAAATCAAAATTACTTACTGAAATTTAATTGAATATATAATTTCATTTTTGCTTTTAGTGTGAAAAATTTTTTTATACCAATATGATTTGATTATAGTGTGATTACTTTGGAGAGGTTTAGTCTCGGCTATGAAGAAAAAAATGTAATCAAATTTTGAGTATAATAAAAGTAATATAAGAGAAAATGATTCACATAATCTTAGTCTAGAAATTTTTCTCAAAAACGATTTAAAATTTGCCTTTTTGCAAATGCCCAATTTTAATCTTTGTTTAAAGCGCAAAAAAAAAAAAAAATCTTTAAAGAGGCGTGGTCAATATATATATAAGAAATTATTACTGTTATTAAACTGTTTTAATAAAAGTAGCTGGAATGAATTTCTGGAACTATCACCCAGAAAACCTATTGACTGTTAGACCAATACCCCTCAATGAACACTACTGCAGATATAAATATATGATTAACATTTCCAACAGAAAAAACAATGTTATTGAAAAATTCATGAATGAAATAATAATTCTGTATTGTTTCTAACGTAATTGTTCGAATCAATACATGCTGTAATAGTGTTTTATATAATGTTCATTTAAGTTACAAAGTGTTTTTGTCTCCAAAGTAACAAAACAGAGATCATCTTAAATACGTAAAATATTCCTGATATTTGCTCAAATCTCAATTGTGGGTAAATATGAGGCTGATCGTAGGAAAATCGTAATTGGTCATTTCAATGATTCTTTAAATATGACGGTTGAATAATGTTAATGAGAAGAAAATTATGTTGTTCCATTAAATGCTAATTGATATTACAATAAATTTCTATTAATATAATTTTTTAATTAGTAATAATTAAAAAATCATGTTAATAAAATAAACTGTATGAAAATTTTTGAGACACTAAACATTATTCCATGTTCAGCTGAGAATTATTTTGTGTATTTAAAAAAAAGAGATATTTTATTTATTTATATAGTATTATGCTTTCTGTGTGCATGAACAATAGTGACGTACACAATGTAAACAATTTGGAGACATTTAGCTATCATAGAGTGAATTTAAACAATGATAAAAGTCGCAAAAAATTTATTTTTTATTATTAGATATAAATTTCTCAAAACTTTTTACTAGAAAACTTTAAAGCTATTAGCATGATAAAAGTTTCAAAACCATGTGAGGAAATTTCAGTTTTTTTGATTAGCATGGATTTATATTTATTTAACTTCTTATTGCTTAAAATGTTTTTTAAAAAATTTTTTGACACAAATTGCGCTTAATCGTATTTTTTGTTGAAAATAAGTAGATAGAAAATAAGTGAAATTTTAAATTGAAGAATATTCGAATCTGAAAACAAAACTCGATATTTCTTTGGCAAACATGAAATTCACGAGATTTATTCACTACAACATTTCGGTCAGCATAAACTTAATTTATATAAAATTTACAATAATAATTATAATAAATAAATAAAATAAAATAAAATTATTAATTAATTAACTGTGAATTACAAAAATTCAATTCATAGTTAACATTACTTCACGATTTAATATCAAATAATTCCCTCATTATGATATTAACTTAAATAAATATTTCTTTTTCATTTTTACCAGACTGAATAAATATTTACATATTGAAATTTCTCAAATCTACTACTGGAAATGAGTCATCGTATTATCAACTTTTAAATGATTGTGACGCACTTCAAAACGAACTTGAATCTTAACCCGAATATTGATACTTCTACTTATAGGTGATTAAAATTACGTTTTTCGTAATGTGAGGCAATAGCTTTATTTTTACAACTATTAAATACCCATTTTAAGAAGCAGATGATCTAATCAACTGGCAAAAATTCCGTTGAGAACAGGTTTATACGTGAAATAATTTCTAATAAGAATATTTTCCCTTATAAAAAGAACGACTTTTAGCTAATAAATAATTAAAGGCAAGCTATGCAATAATTTACATGTATTGCAAATTATTGAAGCAAAGGGAAGAGGCTGAATTAAGACTGTAATTCAACACTTGTAGAATGCGTATATGAAAGGATAGTGAGATAATGGTATATACTTTTCTGTCTATTTAAAAAAATACTTAATAATGGATATATTACATGTTAATATAATTATTTTAAAACTTTGATGCAATACACTATATGAAATACTGAAGTAAACTAAGAACTATTTTAAACGGGAATTTTACTTGAAATAAATTTTAAATTCTATAAAGAACTACTAAAGAGTTTTTTTTTATTAATAGAATACTCTCTTCTCTCAAGATTGGCGGAATCGAGCGGCTAATCTTACATTCAGAAAAAAAAGTTCATCATACCACTAGACCACAGTTGGCTGGATCAATAATAGTCATATTTCTAATAATACATAAACAATAAAAAAGAAATATAGGAATTTTTTCCTGGATTATTTATAATCACCGCTATTTTTTAAGTAATAAAATGATTCATAAAAAGTATAATAGTTTGATACTGGTTCAAGAGCGAACAACTAAGTCAAACATTATGCATATAATACTTAATTAGAGTACTAACTTAGAGAGTAGGGTAACTATTTATTTTTGTACAGTGCTCTTTTTAAATTGAAGGTGACAAGAACTGATTCTTAGAAGAATCCTTCTCATTTCCATGCCCTCGATTCAAATAGAAATAAAATTTTAGAGGGAATCTACACACCTAAATATATAAGGAATAATTTTTTAGAAATAAATAAATATAAAAATAAATAAATAAAATAAAATAAATAAATAAATAAATTTTTTAGATATAAATAAATTTTGATTAGCGAATGTGATGGGCCAGCTCAAGCATCGACCATATCATTGGATAGTGATTGTGTCTCGAAATTACAAGGTCCTTAATGATGAATGAGATTTAACCAATTAAAAATTCGTACAATCCGGGATCTCTTGACATCGTTATTCATATATGTAAACAATTACTCATCAGTAAATTATTCCGTAACTCAGTAAGTTATTTTACATAATGAATTTTTGAAAATGTAAAAGGGAAATAGTTATATATAAGAAGTACAATACAAAGATCATTAAGTTTATCTAAAAAATTGAAATGCTTTCTTCTGAAAATTCGATACATTAAGTGCACTTTTGAAGATTGATTTCCGAACTGAAATTGATTCGAAAAAAAGTTAGGTTTTAAAACTGAATTTCTGAAAAAACATCTTACGTTGTTTAAGAAAATTTTTTATTTCTTGTAAGAGTAGTCATTACAAAAAACAACATTGAAAGCAGCATTTTTCGTAATTTTTGTGTTAGGAGTAGAAAAAGAATAAAAATTAGTGAGTTCTTTACCGGCATCACTTCTTTTTATGAGTCAAATGATTAATCTTTATTGAAAGATATAGTTCGTGTGACTGAAATGGAGTCCGAACTCCACCATGTTACTTTCAAGAGAGAGAGCTAGGGACAAAATATTTCTCGAATTTTCTTTCAGACAGTAACACGCTATCTTCTAGTGGGAAAAGAAGAAAAAAAATTAAAATTCTGTATTTGAATTAATAAAACAATGGAATATTAGTCTGTATATGCAAATTGTTTTAATACATTTTTTAAATTTTTTCTTGCTTTAATTTTGTTTTCTATTTTTACATTTCATACATTTATAGAGTAAACTATGATGAAACTATGAGAAGGATATGGTATATTGAATCCTATCGTAGAAGGAAATAAAAGTATCTATTGTGATTGAGATTTGTACCATTATCACCCAATGTTTAAATAACTATTAAATAAAATCTTAAAATTTTAAAATCAAGGCTATAATAATATTAAGCTGCATTTTTACTTTCATTTGAAGATTGTGTTCTGGATTAAGAGTAATTTCTTAAAAGATTAATATTCCTAATATTTTGAAATGACGAATCTTCATTTGGGGCACAACTAATTAAAACCTTTGAATATCTTGATATCAAAATATCTTGGGCAGAAAACCGTACGACATAATTGGGATAAACAATTACATTTTTTAATGAATAATTTGAAAACTAATCTTACCCCATGTAGTTCTATGTATTTAATAAAACTTCATGGCTTGATATTATTAAAAAATAATATCTGTATGCGTATTCTATACAAAAATAACCATTTATTGGCTGCTTTAAGAATTAACGACGAATAAAGAAAAATATTAAGTCGAAGAAATCTTTTGTGTGCGTTTTTTAAACAATTACTATATTTCTTTACTTCTTAATAGGATTAATTATAGGCGGAAAATTAGGTTTTGTATGCAAAAAAGTAATCGTAAAGTGACAAATATATCAATCAACTACTGAAAATGGTTAACTAATTATGACAAATTTCTAACTAAAGATTATTTTTTCTTTAATACTTACTTGTTTTGTTACAATTAAGTTTTCAACTATAGTTGGAAAGCTGTATTGCATGAACTCTGATCGCCAATATTTGCGAGAAAACTTTTATTTTGCCATCCGTGTGATGCAATAGCGTGGATGTTCGGCTGACCTCACGTGCTTATGAATGGAAAAATCTTTGGATCTTTGCATGACGTAGTCGATTGTTTTTCCTCGGGCTTCTTCAATCACGGGTTACCAGATGTTTAAGATATACATAACATATAACGCATTTGCTTAAAGTTGTAGAAAAAGATCGCCAAATATTTTGTCAATTATTTTATTTATATATTTTTTATTATCTTTAAGCCTACTACTGTCATTAATGATATTTTCATAATTATAGTTTGATCACCACAAAAAGATAGATTTGGTTACAAATTATTTAATCCTATGATAATGTAAATAATAAGAAGAGAAAAAGAGTTTGAGAGTTTTGAAATGGAATTCTATTTTACCGAATATTTTTAAATATGTATTTTAACTTGTTACTGGCCGTTACATTACATACATCACTAATTATAATTGTAAACATTTTTCATAATAGTTGGAGGCCAGATTGTATTACATTATTATATATAATAATATTTTTCTTATTTAAAAGTTTGTCTTTATATTAATAAAGATAAACTTTAATTAATATTAATAACGATAAACACTTCAATATATCTATAATGTGATTTTTCAGAGCTTATTAAATATTTAAGCATTTCTGAAAAATTAATTTTTCGGATTCCTTATTTTTTGATTATTTATTTCAAGTTATATTTTAGGGCCTTTTTTATAATTTTTTATTGCTATTTATTTTGAATGTCATAAAAAAGTTCAAGTTTTTTACTCAACTAAGAGTTTCATTGGTTTTCCATTAGAAATTAATTCGGGTATTTTTTATATATAAAGAAATAGTTAAGCATCAAAATTAATGATAATTAATGCCTCTTAATTAAACAGGCCATTGATAATATCATTTAATTATTTTAAATTAAAGAACAAATTTACTTTTTAAAATAGAATTATTTTTATATTTTTATTAGACAGAAACAGGAACTTTGGTGAAATATCCTAAACGATAAAAGAACCTTTTATCTAGTGGAAAAAATACGAATCATTTATAAAATAAGATTTCAGAATCATGGGAAGTACTTCACACGAGCATATATATCTTCTTTATTATTTTTATTTAGACTCCTTTTGATTTGATAAAGATTCGTCTTTTAATTTCATTTCGCTCTTTTTTCTATAGATTTATTTATTATATTATATGAACTATTTAATGCAGAAACAGTAAACTTAACCTGATATTTAAAGAAAATAAATTTAAAATTGAAACACGTTTTCAGAAATAAATTACTTTAATACAGTTAGTGTGAATATTCATTATTCTTATATTTCATCTTTTGAAAATATTATTTTTACTTTTATCAGAAGTTACATAATTTTAAATGGTTTAAAAATTGTAACAATTAAAATGAAAGTAAAATGAGAATAAATAATAATCCTTACTTTTTATTTTATTCTTAAATTTTCATGGTAGAATTTATTAAGTGAGTAGATGAAATGCTCTAACTTTAATTAAACAATTCACCATACCATTATTTTAAGGAAAAATAACAAAGTTAATTTACAAAAATTTTATAGTTAAAGAAAGGAAATTAATGAATCTATAAATGAATGATACATCCTAATTATTGTAGAAACCTGTATCCTTATAATAAAGAAATATTTGTAACAAGAGTAAAAACAATATATTTAAAATGAAATCACTAAAGAGAAAATATTCAATATTATCAAATGTTATAAATAAATTGAATTAACTTCTGATTTTCTGTTTTGAATTTAATAAACTGGTTAATTATTTGTTTCAAGTAATCTTAATCGCTTTAGGTTTTAAGGTTAGGAATAATACAAGTTTTATTTCAAAACAGGATAAATACACAAAATTCAATAATATACTGATAAAATCAGAATGTATTGTTACCTTACTGATAATTCAAATTGAAAAATGATCTGAAATTTACCGTTACTTGTCACTGTTTTCATTGGTATCTTTTGTTCGTTTCCTTAAATTCTTTTACATTGTAAATTCAGAACTACACATAGAACTGTAGTTGCAATATATACATTCAAAAATGTTTTATATAACAAAATGCATTTTTTCTTTAACTTTAAATTTAATTCATATAATTTGATTTTAAGAAATAGTTATTTAAGTGGAATTTATTTCATCACATAGTAAGTTGATGAAATTTTAATTCCTGGCATAGAAAAATGTTATAAACTTTGCCATCTTTACTCATTTTGTTGCTGCGCGCGCTTTATAAAAATAATATAAAAAGTTTTTGAATTAAGACTTGTGTTGGAATTTACATGAAGCTCTAGAATAAATATATATTTCAAAGATTCTTTTAGAAAGATTTTTTTCCTTTTTAATTATTTATCAAATATTTCAGAGATTATTTTCTTTTGGACCGTCAACTATTGTTTGCATCTGAGAAATAATCAAGATCTTTTAAAAATTAACTTGCCTGAAATGTTGATAATTGTAAACATATAGGGATTTTTTTTTTCCCTCTCATCCTTCCTTTAATATTTAAAGTTAATTTCTCTGTCATGTACGAAAATAAAACTTCTAACCTAGACATAAAATTTAAGGAAATATGAAAATAAAAACAAGTCACATGCGGAAATTTAAATCTTCATCATGTGTTGAGTAATTCATGAAAATGCCAGGTCAGCCATTTGAACAGGAAATCAATTAAATCTGCTTTAAAAAGCCTACACAAGGAAAACACCTACTTACTTCTATTCTTACGTAACGACGCACGAGGAGAAAGTTTTTCTCGGACTTCTTCCTCCACCGAAGTTTCATGATATTCTACTTTACCACACGACGAACTCAAAAGAAAATTCATGCATGATGTCACATGTCAATACGCCCTAAAAAACTCTCAATTCTCCTCAAAAATAAATGGGTAAATGAATAGCACAAATAACCTGAAGTGATTTTTTGCTGAAATAGCGAATTTTCGAAATTTTTTTTTTTTTTTTTTTTTTTTTTTTTTTAATTATTGCAATATATTATTGAATAAGAATCATTCTTTACTTAGTTTATGAAGAATACTTAATTTTTATTAATTTTTAGATATAAAACTAAAACATACTGACGAAAAAGAATCGCGGGTATTGAAAATGGAAGAACTGTTGATGATATTAAATTTTCTATATTATATTCAAACAATCTATCGTTTGTGTTTGTTAATTTAATGAGAAGTGCCTTTAAAATAGGGTAAGTAAATCAGCAGAGTATTTTATATGACAGTAAAAAATGCTAGTTTTAAAATTTTTAGCTTATTTTATTCTAATTGCTAATGAAGTCCTAATTTAGATATTCGTCCTTGATCTTTGCCACTTAGGTTGTTATGAATAAACTTAGAGTTATTTCTTTCGTGGAGTGCAATGGCGAATATTTTTACCCCTTTGCGACCAGTAGCAAGAATTATTGTAAAAACAAGTACATAATTTTCTGTCATGATGTGCATGTAAACAAAAATTAATATCAAGTTCCTGCTAATATTTTTATAATGACGACACATTTTTGAAACATTCTTGATAAGAAAATTTTTATTCTTTTGATAGTGCGAATGATAAGTTTATATTTCAATCTCTATATAGATCACAAAATGGTTTCTATTTTTTTGCAATCTCCTTTTACGAGAAAGGATTGCTCATGTGTCAGTGAAATCTGCAATACTATGCAAATGTATTTTAAAATTATTTTTAACTTTTACGAAAAATTTGAATTTGGGAAATAACTATTTATACTTAGTGTTTTAAAAACTGCACAAATATTTTAAAACCAAGTGCGAAAGATTATATTTGCAGCATTTATTATATATATTCTACGATGTACGCTAAAGTATCCCAAGCAATTCTGCACTTGATGAAACGAAATCCCGTATTTACAATTTTTGAAGTTTTTCTCATTAGTATTGTGTTGTTTTGTTATGTAAAAAATAAAGTTTACGTGAGGTATAATCTCAAATAATAACGTAAAGTTTCTCTATTATCTCAGATGTTCTGCTAAAAAAAACATCCAAGTTTCAATTACAATTTGATTAAATTGTTGCTGTGTTAACAGCAATAATATATTAAATATATTGTACTATAAATATAATTGTACTTTTCTATAAATGTAATTGTTCTTTTTCAAGAAAATAATATCTTTTTGCTTACTTAATTTACACTGCTGGGCCACCCAAATTGCAACACCAAGTAAGACAAGAGATATCACAACAAAATTCATTTTGTAGATAACATGTTGACCAATTATCAAATGATAAAATTTATAGAGTTCTGTGAAGTGTGGTTCCTGCCAAAGTCAGCAGCCAGATTAACCACCACTATTGGAGATCACCGCTGCCACTCATCTCGACATTGATTCAAAGAGACTTTGGATGTGTTCTTGGGGTACATCAGACCAAGCAGCTTCCACACGTTGGCTAAGTTGATCTAATGTGATAGCTGGGGATATAATCTAGGTCAATCGTTTGGCAACTATGGACCACATGTTTTCAATCTGGGGATTGACGAAGAACCCTTTGACAGTGCATGCCAAAGAGTTCTTCGTCAATCACGTGTAGTAATCCTGGCATGTATGGTCGTGCATCATCCTGTTGAAATATGGCTGTGTGAAGATAAAGAAGGACAACTGGTTCCAACACCTCGGATATGCAGAGCTGGCTGTTTAAAGTACCGGTAATGAATATTAGAGATTGTGCGAGAGTGATATCCAATACCACCCCATACCATAATACAGGTAAAGAACCAGTGTAGCGGTGCATAACGCAGCAGTTCATATCCTCTCTCCACGGTGTCTCCAGACTCGAACACAACCATCATGGTGTTGCTGGCAGAAACGTGACTCGTCAGTAAAGACAACTTCATTCCATTCGGCCGTCCACATCCTTCTTTCATCGCACCATTGTCGGTGGAGACGTCTGTGGTTCAGCGTCAAGGGTAGACGAAGCAATGGATGTCTTGCGGAGAGACCATTCTTCTGTAAACGCCGTCGAATGGTACGCGCAGACACTGGATGATGCGTTACAGATTGAATGTGCTGCGCTATGGTTCGTGATGTGGCTGAGTGATCCGTCATTGCCATACGCACAATTTGCCTGTCATCACGTGAAGTGATGCACGGAGGTGGATGTGATCGAACACGTCGGTTCGTCGTACCCTTCTGCATCCAACGATAACATGTCCGCATTACAGTTGTTTGGTTTCGTCCAACACGACTACCGATTTCCGAGACAGATAATTTACAATCTTGGGAGGCCACTATTTTTCATCTGTCGAACTCAGATTATTGGTTAAAAATGATCGCTGTTTTCTACGAGGCATAATTGGTCAATTTTTTGAAAATAAAACACAATAAAAACAAATTTGCCGAACTTAAAATCTTTGAAATCTTCAAACCTTAAAATAGCGCTTTGAAGTGGCGCCACAGAGGTTTGTTTGTTTGGTTGGGTTTTGTGGCGCAAGGTCCAAAAAGGACAAGCTGCGCCAAAAATTAAGATTTAAAGAGAATTTATGGCGCCACAGAGGAGCACATGATGTGCGTCTGCGCTGAAATTCTAATTATTTGCATATCTGAAATCCGCTAATGTTTATAGTAAATTTCCTGTTATTTGCGTACTTCCTTCAGGTTGCATTTACGTTGGCCAGCAGTGTATGTCTGATAATGAATGTTGATGTTATGTGTGACTTCGCATACTCTATAAATTATATTTCTTTTTATCAACAAAATGAATTAAGAGAAATATTTTGGAATTAAAGTTTTAACAAAATTTTGAATTTAAATAAAAATCTAATGATTTTTATAAATTTAATTCATTTTAGCGTTTACTGATATCGATAAGCTTTAAAGTACTTCAGGAAAGTCTTATTGGGGCAAAATGTATCAATCACTATTTTCAGAATACTGATAATCCATATATTGTTAGAAAAATTTTAAGGATTAAAATTCCTTTTATTGAAAATAATTACATCTTTCATTATAAGAAAGACCTAACTGTAAAGTGGAAGAAATCGACTTAAGACTACATTTTTTTCTGATCTTCATTTAACTATTGATTCTTTTGGACAATTACATTGCACATGCATATAGTGAAATTCTAGAAAACATATTCATACTGAAAAAACTAAATATTTTAATATGCTTTTAAAGATAAGAGATATATTGCAAGAACACACATTAAAAATATTTGTATAGAAGATTTTCTTCCTTATGACTTCAAAATTTTAGAAATATCTTTCCTGTTTTCTTTAAATTAATAAGCTCTGACTTGTCGAATTTCTGTAAACAAAGTAGAATGAAAAAAAATTTCAGGAATCATAGTATCTAAAATAATAAATATAAGTCAAATGAAATAAAACATTCAAACTAATTCATGTGTCAAAAAAGCATTCATCTGTATGCAATTTATCTGACAAGCATCCTATAAAAAGAACAAAATGTCAGTAGAAGAAAATCAAAAAGGAAGAAATTTTGTCGCTGTCCAGCCAAGAAAAGTAACGCAAGAAAGTGACTGTCACTGCTGGGATTGTGTTTGAAAGAGAATATGTGTGATATCGCAAGGAAAAACTTTTTATTAGAATGTGGAGCCGGAAGGAAAGGAAAGTTGTTGAAATCGCATTGGAAAATGAGATGATAAGAAATCTTAATAAGCAGAAAAGTAACTTTTTTTTTTAATAAGAAAGTAACTAAAAGTATACGCAATATTGTATTTTTGGCAAGCATTAATAAGCGTATTAGCTATACTCGATCAGCAAAATAAAATCATATGATATTAACCACATAAAAATACTAACCACAATGAGAGATAGATAAATAGATGAGTATGTCTGTAACCAGTCTATTTAAGACCCAGACTTTAAAGTTCAAGGTTCAGCAATAAAACGGTTATCTTTCACCTAAATTCTAGAAAAAATGCTTAAATTGGAAGATAAAAGAATAGGCATGAATAAAAAATAATTTACAATAATTTTAAATTAGCAGAATAATGATTTGACATGCATTTTGTTTATAAAAAAGACAATGATAGAATACATATTTATGAAGTATAATTCTTGAAAACTTCGAAGGGCAAAATTAACAATGAACATATTAAACATTTATCTCTACTAAGTAAGCAGCTGTAATAAAGACCAAATGTGGATTAAACGTTGATTTTTTTTATTGGCGATGGCACTATTGTTTAAGTTCACTAGGACTATCTACATTATGAAATTATTTACTTGGCATTGTATAAATTATCCTACCCTTTAATATAAATAAATAAGCACATTTTTGTAAGTTTAAAATTTTTTTAAGAATTCACGTTCACACTTTGAAGTTTTTTATTCCAGTTTAACTAACAAAAGGAATTTATTTTAAAGCAATTAAGAATTATTAAGTATTGCATTTAAAAACTTTTAGTTAAATATTTAAATTTTTAATTTTTTGAAAAATATTTAAAGCAATTAAGAATTATTAAGTATCTTATCTAAATATTTATATTTTTAACTGTGTTTTCTAAATTTTATTTTGTCCAATTGATTGGCAATTGTAATTTGTTGACATTCGTTTTAAAAAACGTTGCTCATGAACGTTTAAAGAAGTTGTAAATATTTCATTTCCAATGAATATTATTTACGTAAAAAATTCTTTTAATTTCGAAATCAAATACTTTTGAATATATTAATGTGATATTTTCAGGAACTGTTTTTTTAATATTTTCTTATTTTAAATTTAATTCAAGTTTCAAACTTTAAGGCAATTTAATCAAATTTTGATTATAAATTCAGCAAAAGAACAAAATAAGATGATGTATTATTACAGAAGATAATGAGGGACTCTTGTTATAATCTAACATATTTTGGAAAGTATTCCCTAACGTATTACAAAAAATTGATTAAACAATAACTTTTGCTTTTAAATTCCCGATTTAAATTTTTTTTTATAACATAAAATTCTGTTATTATATTTTTGAGGCAAATGCAAACAATATATAACTTAAACAAATTTGTATCAAAACTTTAAGTATAATCATTTTTTTAAAACTTTTTTCATTTAAATCAGGATTTTAAGTTATCAACATCTAATTTCTAAATAATAATATTTTGTTTAACCCAGAATTTAATCAAATTTTGATTATAAATTCAGCAAAAGAACAAAATAAGATGATGTATTATTACAGAAGATAATGAGGGACTCTTGTTATAATGACTAACGTTATTTTCTGATTGAATTTAATTTAATTAAATGGATATTCATCTTAACCAGGAATAATGAATGTTATTATCGAATTAATTGTATTAATTATTGACTGTCTTTATAGAACTAAAGTATAAAAAAGACTTTTCATATAATTCAGTGATAATTTCATTTTATTTTTAGTTATAATATTATATGGTTGTTCCAATAATAAATGTAAATAATAATTTTTGAAAAAAAATATTTTTTAATATTAAAAATTTTTTTTCAAAAATAATGAAAATATAATTTTTTAGAATTTTTTATTATCAAAAGTAATATAAATAATTTTTGAAAAAAATATTATTTATATTATTTTTGATAATAAAAAATTCTAAAAAATTTGTTTACCTGTTTCTTTCCCCTTATTTATTGTATATATATATATATATATATATATATATATACAGGGTAATATGAACACAAGATGATGACCATGACTTCTTCCAAATATATTTTACGTTTTGAATTTTTTTAATGATATATATATATATGAGATGTCGATGCAGTACTTAGATGAAAATTGCTCTCAAATTTTTATTTCATTAATTGATTTTTAAAGGATTATATCTAAAATGCATGATAATATTTTTAAGAAGCAAATTTAAGGGTGTAAATACTATACCTGATCCACAAGGCAATAATATTATTGGTAGAATAAAAACACTTTTTTAACATGGCGTAGGCTCTTGTGAATGTATTATTTTCGGGCTTACTAATCACTTTTAGCTACTGTTCTGAGATTATTATCCTCCAGTTTATTCAATCAGAACACTAAACTATAACATACCCATGATGGGTGTAAAAAGAAAAGATTTTAAAATAATTTGAATCATTTGATAGTATTGTCGAATGAATTGGTGAAGCTAGATAAAGTTTTCGTTACTGATTTTCATTGCATCCTATTAACAGTTGTCGATCAACAACATTGTTTACGGTTAACTATAAAGGAATAAAAATGAAACATCTTATCATTGAAGACATTTCAATGTCACCAGCAATTCTTCAAGCTATTCAATAAGATAAAAGTATGGTACTTAGTTTAATTATATTAAAAGATTAGAAAATTTCATCACTGCAATGATTTTGGTAGGCTAACTAGAGTATAAATTACGATGAACGAACTTCACTGGATGATGATTTTCCAAAAGCTATTGGTGTAGACTTAGTCTAATTCGAATTCATTTGATCACCATTCGAATTTATGCAGTTAAAGTGTTTGTAATAAAATGGATAAGGAAGGCATACTTTTACACTACTGGCCATTAAAATTGCTACACCAGGAAGAAATGCAGATAACAAAATGATATTTATTGGACAAATATATTATACTAGAAATAACAAGTGATTAAATTTTCAAAAAATTTGGCTGGATAGATCCTGAGAAATCAGTACCCAGAACAACCACGTCTGGCAGTAATAACAGCAGTTATACGCCTGGGCATTGAGTCAAACAGAGATTGGATTGCATGTACAGGTACAGATGCACATGCAGCTTCAACACGATGCCACAGTTCATCAACCGTAGTGACTGGCGTTTGGTGACGAGCCAGTCGCTCGGGAACCATTGACCAGACGTTTTCTATTGGTGAAAGATCTGGAGAACGTGCTGGCCAGGGCAACAGCCGAACATGTTCCGTATCAAGGAAGGTCCGTACAATACCGGCAATATGCGGTCGGGCATTATCCTGCTGAAACGTAGGGTTTCGCAGGGCTCGAATAAAGGGTAGAGCCGCGGGTCGTAACACACCAGAAATGTAACGTGCACTGTTCAAAGCACCGTCAATGCGAACAAGAGGTGACCGAGACGTGTATCCAATGGCAGCCCATACCATCACGACAGGTGATAGGCCAGTATGACGATGACGAATGTACGCTGCCAGTGTGCGTTCACCACGATGCCGCCAAGTACGGATGCGACCATCATGATGCTGTACACAGAACCTGAATTCATCTGAAAAGGTGACGTCTCGCCATTCGTGCGTCCAGGTTCGTCGTTCATCACACCATTGAAGGCGCTCTTGTCTATGACGCCATGGTCTCCGAGCTGAGAGTCCATGCTACTGCAACCGTCGTCGAACTGTTCGTGCAGACACTTGTTGTCTTCCAAACGACCCCGTTTCTTGACTTACGGCTCGTGAAATGGTTGCACGATCCATTACGGCCATGCGTATAATATGCCTGTCTTCTCGGCTGCTAGTGATAGGTGGCCGTTGAGATCCCGCATGGCGTTCCGTATTACCGTCCTGAACCCATCGATTCCATATTCTGCTAACAGTCATTGGATCTCGACCGACGCGAGCAGCAATACTGCGATAAGATAAACCGCAATCCCGATACGCTACAATTCGACCTTTATCAAAGTCAGAAACGTGCTGGTACGCATTTCTCCTTCTTACACGAGGCATCACAACAACTTTTCACCAGGCAACAACGTTCAAATGCAATTTGTGTATGAGGAACCGGCTGAACAATTTCCGCATTTAAACACAATGTAGGTGTCGCTACTGGAGCCTGCTTTGTCTGAATGCGCTGAAAAGCTAATCATTTGCATAGAACCTTCTTCTTTTCGTATATATTTCACGTCTGTAGCATGTCGCCTTCTTGGTGTAGCAATTTTAATGGCCAGTAGTGTAGTAAATTAATAATAAATCATTGCTTGGCTTGATTTTCTATTTCTCGCATTTCATTACTTTTTTTCTAATAAGCTTTCTACATCGTTTAAGGAGCAAAATAAAAACTCTAATCCTTTAAAATTTCATACATGCAATTTAATTTATTATGGATTTAAAGCAAAGAGTCATTATTACGTAAACACGAAAGCTTCATATTCTAATAAATTATTGTAAATTGAAGAATTTTTTTTTATAATCATAACGCACATAGTTTTTTATAATAAGAATAATTTCATTTGTACACGGGACTAAAATAAGGAATTTAACAAAAAAATTGTTGGTCAGAATACCATATCAAATCAAATACGTTTTTTTTTCTATAGAAAGGCATATATATTTTGTATGAATTGTATGTATAAATCAGGAAAGAAAATGAAAGGCATATTTTTAATTTGATAGAGAAGTAAAATGAAATTGTTTGTACAATTTAACATTTTAATATTATTTTTATGTCAAATTTAAAATATCCAAAGATAAAATAGTCCATAGTTAAATTAGTAAATATGAAATTGTTAATTATAATCTCCCTTCCTATTTGTGTACAATTGTTACTGAATTCCTGCAAAAATACCATCGAATTATTTATGATGAATTATTTTAACAATAAAATTTTCTAATGTTCTACATAAATTTTCTTAGCAAATGAAATGTATATATATTTTTATATGTTTTGCTTTTTTTCATTTTGTGGTGCATATTGATTTTGCCCAAGAGATTTATGGCCTCCCCCTCTCAAATGAATTGCTTCATGTATTCTTAATGGTTGTTATTGTCAACTTTAAAGAATCAATGATTTAAGGATTATTTTTATTAAGATAAGTATTAAAAAGTACTATAAAAAGAGAATTGGTCATAGGATTAAAAAACTTTTGAAATGTATATCAAATATTTTATAAATGATTAAAAATTTTTTTTCAAAATTCAAATTACTTAGTTGTTTAAAACTGTTTCCAGAAGTACAGATGGTGTAAATAGAAAATTGCCAAAATGTAATATGTTATTTTCCAAGCTAATCAAATTATTTTATGTACGAAATATTTTTAGAAAGATGAATTATTTAAAATATCTTTTCCAAAAAAATTCAAAAATTTATCATTCCAAAAAGAGAAAATAAATAAAAACTATCATATTTTTTTATTAAACCAACAAATAATTTCAACATTTTTTTAATTCCAATTTCATGCAAATTCATACAGTAGTAAATTTTGAAGGATATTATGTTTCCTATTTTTTACATTTAGTGAATATATTCAGAAAATTACTGTGTTTAAAAATTCAGTGACTATGAAGAGTTTACCATAAATCGATTTAATTAATATCGGATGTTAAACTTTTTTTAAAAAAATAGAAAATAAGTTTTATAAAGAAGAATAAAATTATTTCAGAGAAATGCAAAATATTTACACACTTAAAATTAATTAATAACACATTTTGAAAAATGGTACCTTTATTATATTTGAATAATATGTAGAATATTTTGAAAATTTATTTTAACTAACATACTAAACGGTGAATCAAAATATATCATATTTTTATTTTATAAAATTATTACATTAAATTTTTATGAATTATAGGTTCAATCAAAATTCATGTAATTGCAAATTTGGAAATTTTAAGTCCTCTTAAAATTTACAATTTGATTTAATTCGTACAGCAAATTTTAATTCTTTCCATTACTTGCGATTTTAGTATTGATACTTCTACATTAAAAAAAGACAAAGTAAAATGATTGCGCATGATTAAAACATTTATATAACATTAAAATTAAATAGATTTATGTTGAGAAAGTAATCAAAGAACCCTTAAAAACAACGACAAGTGTTCTTCAACATTTTTTAAATTTGCTTATCATATAATTCAACTTGCATTATCTTACAGATGATAAATAAAAGAAGACCTACTGCAGAAAAGAGAAGAAATGTATTGGAAATTTTTTGAAGGGAAATCTAATTTATGAAATAAACATATAATCTAGGAAATTATGCTATAAATTCTCTTTACAAATTATGAACAGCAGAACTCAAGTTATCTGGCAGATAAAGGTGCTCACATTTTTTATTGTTTTTAGTAATATTTTTTGGAATTATAACTTATATATATTAAATGAAAAAATAGTTACTTAGTATTCTTTATTTTTTATAGATTATTGCATTTTTATATTTGATTGTACTTTTAAGCAGTACATAAAATATTGAAAAATATATCCACTGTTATTTTTTTGAAAAAATTGTTTTAGAAAGGTATACTTTATTAGAAAATTGTAAGTGTAAAACCATATATATTTTTATTTTTAAATGAATGAAATCTGTCCGGCATGTACAACATTTTTGTTTTGAGGAACCCCAAAAAGAAAAAAAAATTCTTTACTAATCTCTACATATGTAGAGAAGAGTTTCACTACTCTATACTCACGCATTCACGCTGATATATATATATATATATATATATATATATATATATATATATATAT
>JAPDSC010031802.1:137031-152555 GCA_026290005.1 Latrodectus geometricus | reverse complement strand
GATTTTGAACTTTGAAAATTTTATTTTTCATCCTACCAAGAATGTTTTTTCTTCTAGCATTAAGAGAAAATCCAAATACAAAATATTTTGCAATAGTTAGTTATAGAAATCTGGGAATGTATATTTCTTAAAAGTAATTGAACTATTTTTGTCCATTGGATCGAGGCATACACGCATTGAATCAACAAATACAATAATAATAAAATTTAAATGCATCGGAAACATCTTTGAAAATCACCATATCAGTAATCTGAATCAAACAGCAATACGCAAATATTTTCGCAAATTATGTTATCGAAACAGACAAAACATGGCATATGCGGTTTTGGGGATTACGCTGAATGATAATCATATTGTTAAGTGTAGTAGGCATGTCAAAAGACTGTCTAATTGATCATGCAAATTAAATACAGCTTAATGTTAATTAATTTCAAGAATGATAGTATCAAATATATAAATATACATGTGCGGCATAGGAGGTCAAAAAGAAAAATGTTTTGACTGATTACGGTTTTTAATTTGAATAGAATCAAATCATCATACATCAATTGGTTTCATACAAAATATGTAATAGAAAGGTATAAAATAAAAAAAAGAAATTTAATTTAAAAATTCATAAAATTATCATAAAGTCTTAAATTTTCAGTTTTATCAGATTGAGTACTATTAATTGAAGTATAACTTAAATAAAAGCTAATAGAGAAGGTAATGTATAAAGGAATATATAAATATGTACTTTCAATGATATCGAAATTGAAAATAAAATAGCAAAACTCGTCTTGCGATAATCATTTGCTTTCTAATCTTAAAAAATCTTATTTTACACTTTTTAGGAAGGAAGGTTCCTTTCTAAAAAGTGTAAAATTAGATTTTTTTCGGCTTCCTTTGTAGCAAAAAATAGGGATTTCTTCTTTTTTTATGAAAGAATATTATTTCATAATGAATGTCTATAATTTTTGAAATTTTTCTTATCATGGTAAGCACGAATGCACTTTATTTAATCTGAGGAAAAATATCTTACAAAAATCAAACTATATTTCTCTTAAAATAGAGCTGAACGAATCAAACAGTTTGTTAGTTTGATTTTTTCAGAAAGTCTGCAAATAAGCCCAAATTAAAATTATCGGCTAGACTTATTTCCAAATGATCTTATGTAAAAAGCTCTTGAGTGCGTTTCATTATTAATCTACTTTACACAAATATCTGGCGTTTTTAATAATAACAATGTGCGTTTCAAAAACGACGATTAGTATTTGATTGAATAATGAATTTAAAGGGATAATGTTCTTTTTTCAATCATTAATTAAGATAAGCGTAAAGTATTAATAAGAAAACCAAGCACATAAGAGTCAATTTTTCCAAAAAAAATATATATTTAAATTCTTAAGAAAGTTTTATAAAAAGATGATAATATCAAAGTCGGCATATAAACAAAGGACACATTGCGAAATGCAAATGTGGACGAGATCAATGATAGTTTTATAAGGTAAAATTCATTTTTTATTAAAAAAAACTGATACATATTAAAGGTAAGAGAAAGCCATCGCATTACATTTCCACAACCGGTTTTAAAAGTACATGCGTTACCAAACTTTTTAGATAATAGGGATCCTTCAATTTTAGTCATCCCTCGGAAGAATAAGATGGCATATAATCTGCCTGAAATAAAAAGTGCTTCACCATAAGGGTTTGACTGTATAAATATGCTAATTTTGCATAATATATCCGAATATGTTGCGAAAAGTAGTTAGAATGTAAGTTGGTCACGTGATTACAATACGAGATAAAAGAGAGAGAGAAACAGTAGATAGGTAAATCTTATATACTTTTTATTATATTTATTATTATTATTTTGTTTTGTTTATTAAATTTAAAATTCAAGTTAATGTGGATGAAGAGATTACTGGAATACAACATATAAGGTAGCTACACAAAACAGTTGTTATTTGAGGAAATTGGATTTGGGCCTTCGTATAAGTGGTTGGAATCGTTACTAAAATCCGCAAAGTAACGTCTTCTGCGATTTAAATTTAACCAACTTCTCACTACACTTTGTGCTTAATGAAAAAGCTCTTGTTGATCCAATGAAAACGAGAACAGTTTCGTGACAATTGGCTGAAAGTCGCTTAAGCAAATATCATTCCTTGCAAAGATTGTCACTAACGCTATATCACTATTAGGAAGATTGCCATGGTTATGTCAACGAGAAACTTCCTTAAATGAATAATTCACTGTGATATTCAGTGATGAGTCTCGAGTTTGTCTGACTAATGATAGTCACAGGAGGAGAACTTAAACACTTAGGGTGATAGAGATAGTTTAACCACTATTGCTATAAGTCACATCACTTATCTATGAGGAATAATGATTTAGAGTGCAATTAATTACAATAACAGAATATAAGGCGGTATTTTCTGAAGAATAATGTTACATCCAATACGGCATTGCCTAACTAACAAGGCTTTCAGCATATCTGGTTGCTTCTTTGGTCTGTGATGTCTTTTAATATTATATCGATGGAATATATCTGGGACAGGATTGGACCCCGTATTTCTGTTATATCCCAACTTCATCCAGAAGACGAACTATTTAGAAAATAAAATATATACTTCTCTACCCCCAGGACATCATCCGCATCTACCACGAAGAATGTCTTCTAACACGTATGAAAGAGGTGGTTATACTTCTTACTGATTATTCTGCATATTTCGCCAATGAAAATGTTTGTAAGCAAGAACATTTATTAATTTTCTTTTATTTTATGTATCAAATTTCATTATATTCTATTCAATATTTTATACAATCTCATTTTTCCATATCATGCAGTATACATTTGGCATTAAGCGTGCTGAAACGTCTCTGAGAAATGTGGCCAAAATTTGCAAACTATCGTTTAACAGGATGATCAAAGAGGTTTGTTACTTATGGATTCAGTTAGTGTTTATATAGTATAAAAGATATAAATATTAATTTTTTTTTATCAAAGTATACAGTAAAATGACTATATTTCCGAGTACTTGATATTGTTGATGTAACACGAGCCATTTGCACGTAAGAATCAATACTTTAGTAATAAATAGAAAGAAGAGAAATCCATGTGCAGAAATTTTGTGAAATTTATCTTGAAAAAGTCATGAATTTAAAAACTTCATAGAATGAAATAATGGCTGCAATACAAATACATCACTTGCATATTACATGGAAAAGACATATTCATATAAATATTATTTACTAAATAAGAGCGCTTAAGTACAAAATTCGTAGAAAATAGAATTGTCACGGAATTTCGAAAGTCGATGCTTTAATGTATATATATATATATATATATATTTATGCGCGCGTGTGTATGTGCACACAAACAAATTATTAAACAATAAGATTTTCTCTGAAATTATTGCAATTTTCTGGAACAAAAATTAACATGAAACTTATCTCATATTCGGGAAAATATTTTCCTTTTTTATATAAGGTATGCAGTTTTGTCACAGTGAACTTATAATTTTTTCATTATGATCTTTCAAAATTACTTATAATTACCCATAATCAATATTTTAATTTAATACTGTTATTATTCTATTTTAAGAATTTCTAGAAATTACTTTGAAGCTGTTTCTCTTCCCATAGTTTTAATGAATTATTTACCTCAAATTATTCCAAATTAGATTATTATGAGTAAAACTTGCAATTCGGATTAACTGAACAATAATTGATATTTGTGATATGTAATAAAAGTATTTCGGAACAAAAATAATACGCTTTTTAGATAAATTAATTTGATATTACATATTAACTTGTTGCTAAGCTTTAAATATTTTTCTTCGTTGTTAAAAATAACTTTCTATTTCACCTTGACCTATATTTATATTTTATTCATAAATCTCATATCGTTATTGGAGCGATTGCGCAAGTAGACATGTTTACGATAGGGTCTCATTACAATTAAACGAGCAATTTTTTTTTGTTTATTTTACCTTGCGTATAGATATATGAATCGAATTTGTTGAGAAATCATGTAATAACAATTTTCGTGTTATACATTATACTAAAAGGCACCGACTAGTCGGGTTTTGAAGGATGCAGTTATGAGAAAGAATGAAAGTTACTATACTATAACATTCTTTCTTAATCTAATTGGCTCATAATATTTTTATTCATAATGAATTATATTTTTGTATATGGTTAAAAGTATGAGAGATTAAAAACTGCCATTGACTCTATACTGGTAAAATAAGTTTCATATTCTTTTGTCCTGAAGCCTAAAATGCTTAAAATGTATTTCTACTTAAATATTCTTAAAATTTTAACATTAAAGTTCTTAAAAATAAAATCTCATTCAAAATAAAGTTTAGAAATATTATTATGTATTTCTAAATAGTTATTATTTAGAATACATCAAGTATGTTTTTTGAAGTTGAAACAAAATTAGTTTAAATAGTTACTTTAGGGCGAAAAGTAAATTTTACAGTAGCAATGATTATCTGTATAGACAACACTATTTACCTTTTTGGCAATGCATCATTAGTGTGTTATTCAACATATTTAGAGCTACAAAATAAAAGGGAAATACTGCTCGATTTTATGGAAACCTGAAGTGAAACATGATTATTTCATATTGGATTTTATATGATATAACATTTCACCAATGCAAATCGAAAAACACATTTTTAAATTTTACTTTTTTTTTTGGCTTAACGATAATTTTGAAAACTCATTCATCTTGACTTGAGAAATTTGCAGGAATTCATTCATTAATTTAATCAAAAGTTTTCCTCTGACATGCTTCGAGCTAGATAAATGTTTTTGACCGAATCAACATTTAATTAGAAATCTTATTTTCACATCCTAAATCCAACAAATACAAGCCTCATTAAAATATTTGTAGTCGCCGCAGAGTAATGCCCTTGAATATGATTACAGAAAAGGAGAGAAATACATTCAAAACAATTTCAATGGCGATTATTATTAAAGCTGTTTGCATCTCGGTGACATTAGCAATCTTCAAGTTTATCTCTTATAACTACATTCTGAATGAAATTTTTTCGAAGAATATCAAATCTTATGATATTTTTAGTAGTTTTTACTCTTGTAAAATCCAGTTTCTGAAAGATTAAAAAATATTTCAATAATTTGGAAAACATTTATGCTTATTAGTTATTGTTCAGATAAATTCAAAAGAGACTAAGTGATGAAAGTGATATCGGAGTTTAACCAGTGAATCATTCAAACATGTGACAAAAGAAGATAAACACCTCTTTTCTCAAAATTTCATTCGTATGTATTCAGCCTGCTTTGAATAAACTATTTTTATCGTACGATTCCATTCCCTTTTATACAGAGCTCTCTAGTCAGAAAAAGAAACGTCGTAGGGCGAAAGATGCTTAGGTTGAAGAGATCAGAGATGTGTTACGGTACATACCAAACAATAATTTGAAAATATAGTAGTTTGTTTTATTGAATTCCTGTTTTATAATTGTAGCACAAACCATACGAAAAGTATATTTATTATTAGCTGTCATGTTTTTCTATGAAATTATACATGTATTTTAAGACTTTAGGGACAAGTAACATACCAGTAATATTTTTAAATTAATATATATAAGTAAAAAAAAAATATTTTCAAAAAAAATTTCACCTAAACCTTTGTAATAAAAATACGAAAACTTCATTTTTCTGAGTTTACATAATGCATTTATTATTGTAATTTTTTTTTTATTTTTAAAAAATAATTAGTTACTGTCACGAGGGTGAATAATTTTTATCAAGTTATTTACAAAAAAAATCACTAATAACAAATATTTTAAAATAAATATATATTTTAGCTTGCACATAATTTTTTAATTTAATATATTAAATAAAAATATTGTTGAGAATAAAAAAAATAATATAAAAATATTCTAATTTTTCCAAAAAAGATTAAAAAGAGTTACTGTACTTTTTTATGAATAAAAATACGTAGTACAAAATAAATATGTTCTAAGTAAAATCAACATTTAATTTAAATATAGTTTTATTCTCAAAATAAATAAATGTAATCCCTGTTAAAACATTTACAGCTCATCATGCAGTAATGTACTCTACTATAATTACAAATTAAATTTCGATCAATATGTTTAAAATAGTTTTATTGGATGTTATTTTTAATTCTTTTAAATCGAAAGTTATTTATAATAATTATGTTTATATATGATAGAAATTTTTTAAACGAAAATTTTCAAAGGATATTAAATACTATGAAACTTGATAAATTTTGGTCTTATGTTTCCTAGTTTGTAAACTCGGAAAAAAAAACTGTTATGTTTGTAAATTAATTTACATTAATACCATTTACATGAAATTCCATTTTAATTTTTTGATTAATATCATAATATTTGAAATAATCTTTTCATAATGATTTGATATGTCTGCACTGTTCGACTCAAAAATTCGTAAAATTTCGACAAGTGAGTGTAAAAGAATCTACAACTGCAACTATTATATAACTACAATGCATAAAGGATCAATAAGTTTATTTCTACATAATACATAACATATGTGTATTATTTATATATCATAATACATTTATTGTGAATTCTTCATAATAGAAAACTTTATATACAGAAAAAAGGAGCGTATTTAAAAAAAAAATCTCTTTTGACTTAATTTATTTTAGAATTCTTTGAATAAAAATATTGTGGCATATTATTCAATTATACTTTTGCTTATTTCAATATTTCCGATAAATTTATTTGTGACTTATAATAACTTATTTATATAAATTTTCTTATAAAAATGAAACTTTTGTAATGAAACCAATAGGTTTCCATAGTATTTAATCATTGTCTTTCTTTCTATTTTAAAATTAATTATTTAATTTTAAAATTAATATTCTCTTTCACTTTTTTATCATTAATCAGAAACATTTAAATAGTGAAATTCTCTTTTTCTCTTATATAGAGGAACCTCTTTGGCTTGAAAGGAAATTACAAGGAACAGATAACATAATTTGATTAGCTAAACTTATAATTATACGTCATAAATGGGATAATTATACGTCAATGGCATTTTATAAAGTGAAGAACCAGTAGCTGCGTCATCCAACGCCCTAAAAGATCGTGGATTCTCTCAATTTAGCTGCAAAGCAACGAAAAAGATCCCCAGACTTCGTTTGCCTCCCATAGGTATCATTTCATTTGAAGATCCTTGTAACTATGGCATATATTTTACGTGTTCTAATTGTCATTAATTACAACGATGGATCTTCGGAAGAATCGGTCATACAACTCGCTACTTTCTGGTAAGGAGAACGACACCTTTCCCAACCAAACCACGATGGTTTAGATGAAATATTAAAAAGAAAAGAAATACAAATATTGACAAAGAACAATATAACCCTAAGGAAGAATATTTGTTCAGTTTATCTCATAATAGTTTTTCTTAAATTCCTAATGACAGAGTTCAAACAAAAATTAATATTAGTTGAAAAGATATATTAGAAACAATTCTTGTTCATAATCATCGAAAGTCCAGATTTCTAGAAAAATTTTACAATAATAATAATAAATAAAAAATAAAAAAAAACGCATAAAAATTTTTTTCAAAGATGAAATCGCGCCTTAAATTTGATTATTAACACTCTTGTATCATTTATTTACCGTTTAAGCATCAATTATGTATAAAATTATTTATTTTCAATTTTAAAAGAATTCTATTTACTTGTTATTTCAGTTTCATTTGAATCTACCACAAAATTATTCTGAACCAAATTATTTATTAAGATGTTTACGGCTTTTATGTAGTTTGCTTTCACCTCTGGGTTTCACAGTCCTTGTATCCTGTCGTAATTGTTCATAGTCATTTAAACTTGAACAATTGCGACAGGTTAGTGTTATTTGACGACTGATTAGCGTTATTGGAAATATTAAAACAACTCTTAAGTTAATAATGACCAAATTCATCTTTTATTATTTGATCGTCTGATAACCCGCAACAAAGTCAACTGGATATTCAGCTGCGTACACTTATTTATAAAGAGATTGAATTGGTTCTTAAGCTAATTTAAGTATTTAGACCTGATCACAGGAAGGCAGAACTTTTGAAGTTTTTGAAGATCAACCACTGAAAAAAGAGATATATAATATCATTTTATCCATTTAGAATGTATAAAATGTTTATAAAATATTTTTGTTTATACTATTTAACAAATTATCTTCTGGCACTTATGACATAGTTGAAAAATATCAACGTAGCCTTGGGAAGAAAATATCTGTGATCAAATTTTTAATACGAGAGAACTTCTTGAAAAATCCAGACATTTTGAAATAAAATTGAATTACTTTTTCATTGATTTTAAGTCACTCTATGACATTGCTGATCATGACTTCCTACTTGCAGCTTTGATGAGCACGTTGTTATCAAATATTACATTTAGCTTATTAAGGCAACATTGATTCAATTTCTCTTGTATAAAGCTACTTTGATAGTCTGTGTAAAGCTTTTTAAAGTAAAAAACGATGCGTGACAAGGTGACACTCTTGCTTGTCTATCTTTGAGAGAGAACTGTACGTGATTCCGTCATAACAACTAGGATTCGCGATTGTGTAAACAGGTGATCTTCGAGCTTATATGATCAATTCAAGAACAAAAAATGCATTATTACAAGCATATATTTTTCTTCTGAAGTTCTTAGCAAAAATATATCCCATTATTAACAAAGATAGAACTAAATAATACCGATTGCTGAAACTCAAACAAATTATAAATATTTGGAGATGAAAAGTTTTTTAATTTGAACTAATTATCTTGATTCAAACATTAACACTTTAAGGGATATTGGTGCTGAAATAAAAAGACTCCCCCTGACTGTTAATTAATGTATTTATGGTTAAGAACACTTTTAAAATTATTAATAATAATTAAAAGATTTGCATAAGCATGTATGCATTCATTAGACAAAAAATCCTAAAATATTTGTTTTTGAAACCGAAGATAGTTTACAGCGAAACAATTATGTATTGCTAGCTGTTTTGTCTTAGAGGAATTGCATAGGTTATTCAATCATATAATAAAGTTCATTAAAATATAAGAAGTTTGAATTTAATGGACCGAATTACTCAATAGAGTCCTATTCTTTGATATTTAAAATATTTTCAACCAATCACAAACTTCATTTGAAATTGAATCTTGATGTGGTTAAGAGGGGTCGAATAGATAGAGGATAATTTTAAGAATTATTAATTGGAAAACTATTTATTAGTAGAAAGCAGAATATAGAAGATATTAAAGAATGCATTGACCCGCCGAAGGAAATGGATTACTGACATGCAATAGTCATTTACGTTTGCATAAATAGCAAAAATATCGTTAGTATTGAATCAAGAAATATTTTTAAACCAATTTTTAGAGTTAGAATAGATAGAAAGTTTTCATAAAAAAACATTTGTTTATGAGAAATGTGCTAAATCAAGTTTTCACTTCATGATTTTCGTATAGTTTGATATAAAATGACAATAGCTATTCTGTAAATTTTTGTCAAGAACAAAGTTTCCTGGAAGCATTATGCGATGAAAAGATTCTATAATTACTTAGAATTATAAAATATTAGTTTAATCAATTTTTCATACGTTTTTGTCTTTTAAGGCATGTTCATTTATGTTATTCTTTCATTTGCATTTTCCTTGTAAAGAAAAAAAATTGAAGTTATTAATGAAATAACACAAACAAATCTGATTTCCTTGGTGTAAAACATTATTATTTATAGTATTATTATTTACATTATTAAATATCATTATTGATGGAAGATTAGAATTTGACACACTAGCAGAAAATATTGTTCCAGTGAAACTTCAATTACAGCCATACAGGAAGTGAAAACGATGAGATGTAATGTTAATGAACAGTGATTTTCTGCCTCAGGTATTTTTTACGCTTCAAATACTGTTCTAAACTTCTTTCAGCATTTTTCATTTCATCTTCAACAGACGCGTGTTCGAGTTTCATAATACTTTCTTAGAAAAGAGTTTTTAAGCGTGAAAAAAAATAATGTGTAGTATCTTTATTTGTAAAACATAACATTCAGGCGGAATTATGTAATAAACTTTTAAGTTTTTCAAAATTTTGATATTACTTAGTTCAGCTTTCTATTATCAATGAATGTAAAATAATTAGTATATATATATTAATTTTGTTTGATCAAGGCTAGTTGATAATTTTACTGTTCTAAAATATTTATAAAAGTTGTATCCAGTATTGCATTTGGTTCAATATTTTAAACTGAATACATTAGACTTATCTGAAAAATTAAAATATCAAATTTCTCACTCTAATATTATATTTTAATTAATTTTTGTGTTATATTTACAAGTGTCAGAATGTGTTCTCTATAAATATCAAAAATATTTCTTACTTGAAATTTTATTGGATCACATTCGGTTAAAATCTTATTACAGTGAGAGGAAAATCATTTCATTCTTCAGGCCCTCAAAAAGCCTTCTTCTCTCAAAAATTCTTCAAGCTTTAAAAAGGATTTGACATTCAAATTCAGATTAAAAATAAAAAAAAATTCCTTTGAATCATAAGCCTTTACACATTATAAGGATTAAGAATTCGCATGGAAAATTTCACCATGAATTTTTTATTAGTTTCAAATCAGAAGTGGTATTTCTTGATTGTTATATGAAAGTAAGGATATATAATAGTGTAGATATATATATATATATATATCCACACTATTATATTAATTATCCACACTAAAAAATCTTTCTCTCTTCATTAACAATAAATAAAAAAGGACCAAGAAAAATATATTTAGAATTTAGGATAAAATTTCATTAAAATATTGCAAAAATATCATCAAGTTAAAATTTTTTATTTTAATAATGAATTATAAATGAAATTTTTTTAAGTGGAGAATTTGTTGAACGGAAATACAAAGTAATATATGGATACTCCCGATTGAGAAAGCATTAAGCTCGAATAAAGAAAGATATTTTTATAAGAAATGCAAAATGTAACGTTTCACACGTCTCTCTTATATCTGTGAGTATATAAAGCATTTATTAATTATCCATTTCAGAAATCGATTACATAAAATTGATTCTTGTCCGCATATGAATCTGAACTTTTTGGCCACTCCAACTTCAATCTGGATTTGGAGAAATAATGCTTTGATAAAGACTGCTACCGAAAAAACTTAAATAAACTGTCTTAATCGTGAATTAGACTATGAAGCTAAAAATAACCATTTTTCGTATTAAAGAAATTTCATTAAAAAATGCCCCCAACAGCAACATATGATAATAATAAAAACGAAGAATATTTTATTAAGCTTGACGAAAGATTCAATGAATGATTTTTCAAAATTTGATTGATCAGACACTTGAAAGTTAATAGGATTTATTTAATAAGAAAAATGAATAAAATCTCTGAAAATAAGATTATAGATTCAAAAATAAGTATTCTAATTTTAACTGTAATAAACATTAAAATATATAATTGATTGAATGAAACACTATGTACTAAAGAAAATGAATAACGAAATATTTACATTGAAATCTTCCTACTTGGAATATTCTAGGTAATGATCAGCAAACCCAAAAATAAAAAGTAATCCTTAATTACTGCGAAATTTTGGATAGTGCAGAGATTTATGACTTTTGAAATATATGGATATACAATAAAAGGTAATAAATAGAATAAGATGAACCACAAATTATTCCTCGCAGTCTTTCTGGAGCCGAGGTTCAAAAGAAAAAGTATCTAACAAATGGCAACCCTATCATGTTTCAGCATTAATCCAGGGTTAACGGCGACGTTCTGGATACATTTCAATCCAAGAACAGTAATAAGAACAAAGAAAAAAATGAGCATAATCGATTTAAAATAGAGATGTTTTGAAAAATCGGGACGGAGGCGTCGGCTGAGGAGCAGCCGAAGTCCAGCTGATTTTTGCATAATAAAAGAGGTTCGTCTTGGTATGACATGAAACGCGCCGATGGCTGTTGATGGTGCATGGATAAGTCTTTTCTGGTGTTTCTGCTCAGTTTTCAGGTAATCCTATCTGGGCAGCAAAGCAGGATGCTCTGCAAATCTTGCATACCGCAGGAGGGCTATCTGCGCTGCAAGACAGGTGTCGTTGTGACGATATACCCGGATGGCAGAGTAAATGGTACACGAGGAGACTACAATAAATTTGGTAAGATTAAAAAAAATTCTTTTTTAATGGAATTTTTTTATATTCTGCACAATACCTATTTTTGGAAATATAATGTATAAATCAAGTATCATTTTAGTTTGAGGTTTTATAAGTAATAACAGGTGAGATTTTAATTCCGGAAAAAAACTTTATTGTGCAAATTTTTATGCACGAGAATTTATGCTACTTATCAAATGAGATTTTAAAAGTCAAAACTATGATCGTATTTATTTATTTATTTATTATTAAAAATTTTCATACTTAATAAGATTTTTTATTTTAGAATTATGATGCGTAATGAATCATTGGACATTTTATATTCAAAATTAAGTAAATTTTGAATTGATACCCTATGTTTCAAAAGGTTAATAAAACCATCTTAATTATAAATATAAATGTATCTTATCGTATTTTAAAAATATTGAAATATTTTTAATTAATGTTACTTAATTTTTTTAATTTGATTACAAAGACATTTCAAGTGTTAATATTTCGACTCCACACTTATAGAAAAAGCTACAAAATTCCCAGTAAACTATTTTACAGAAAACATTATTATAATACTGCATACAGTTCACCATTTTTCCTTACATGTGCTTCTTATTGTTAACGTGTGCACAGTTTTAACCATGAAAATTAGATTCTTAGTCATTTAGAATCCACAGATTGAATGTTTCGCAGCATTTGCGTCTAAAACAAGATTATACCAGAAAAAATTGGAAATATCATGAAAAAATGAAACTTGTCAAAAATCAGTTACAAAAATAAAAGAATTTTAATGTATTTAAATTCGATTGAAAACACTAAGATATATATTTTTATCAAGAGTGTTAATTATTTAATTAAATGACATTTTAAATAAGGTATTCTATAAAATTTATAATAACTTCTTTGATAAATTCCATTTTAAATTTGCAAACGATTTTTAATTCATGGTTAAAACTATAATAATTATTTGCATAAATTATTCACAAAGTTTTTAATTTTCTGCCGAAGTGCATAAAAAATCGATAATTTCATCATTTTCATTTAATTTTTTACATATGTGGATAACATATATTTATAAATCTTACAAATCATACGCTAGTAAAAATTTATTCAGAACAGTAACCCATACCAGACATTGATTATAAAACTGTGTTAATGGCAAATTAAAGGAAAGTTCCTGATCGGATTCTTATTTAGGAAGTAAAGTGTCCCAAAAATATTTAACGGAAAAAACAAAAGTAAAAGGTTACTATTTTAGAACTGATTTCCATTGGAAAAACTCCTATTTATGAGGAACTGGTCTTCATATAATGTAAAACGAGAAGCATATGATAATGTTCTTTCATGTTTATTGTGCGTTAACATATTTACATTAGTATTATTAGTTTCATAATATTTTATCTTCTTTTTGTTTATATAATTTTTATCGTATTTTACAAAAAATCACTCATGTTCTAATACAAAATTATTTTAAAGATAATAAAAAAAATTATTATTAGAGTATTAGACAATTTTTTCTCGCTATATATAATGGACTGCATTTTGCTTTTACCCCTATGTAAAGACTGAAATATGTGGATATTGTGTGGGTTTTTTAATGTAATTAGAGCTATACAATATTATTTTATTGAATATTTCCTTCTAAAAATATCTAATTATTTAATGAAGAACTTAAATAATATTTATATTTTCTAAAGTATAAATTCATAAATATATTAATAACGTATATTATTTTTGTGAAGAAGAAACTCCTTATAAAAATGAATAGAAAATATATTTGTGTTGATTCGTAATACTGCTATTTACATTTTTAAACCATACCTGATGTTTAAGATGAAATCTTTAGAAAGCCTTTAGAGATATATTTACATTCTTCTTAATAACTATCAACTGCATTAATATTCGAAGCCAGTAGGCTGTGTAATAAAGGTAATTACTAAACGAAAAATTAATATTCCTGATTTTAAAAGTTAACTTCAAACTTAGATCCTAGGCTTGAAATAAAGTACATAAAACTGAATTAATATTTAATTAAAGTCCTTCTTCCTTATTTCTTACAAGAAATCTTCCTTTAAGTCTTCTCCATATATATGTTAAATTGATACTTTAAATTTAATAATTTTAATTTATAAAAATTTATAAAAGTTAAATTTTCAGTCTACTTAAATAACATGAATCAATAAGTGCAGAATTTACAGAAAAAAGTATGAATACTTAAGCAACTTATGTAAAATAAATTAATATAACAAATAAATTTAATTGAAAAACTAATTATTAAAAATATAATTTATAGAGTCAATGCCTTGAATTTGGAGTATTATCAGTCGTAATTCTATTATAAAAACATTGGAGCACCATTTCAAAATGAGTACAAAGTGTGTTGTTTTGTTACAATATCTTTAAATTTAAATTTCTCTTACAGTTTTATAAATACAATATTTGAAAAGTTTTTTTTGTTGCTTAATTTTAAGAAGTCATTGAAACAATTATTGTATAGCTCTTAATGTGTTTGTGTGTTATCTTGGACTACAGAATATTTAAATTCTAAAGCCTTATTCTCCTACTGTATAAGCAAATAATTTTGTAAATCTAGATCAAAATTAAGTGAAACACAAACTATTATAACATTATTTTTTGATAAGCAATATAATTAATAAAAGGAAAAGTAATTCCTTGACACTAAGGTTTATAAGTTTATAAATGTTTACTTTTCAAGCAATCTTGAGGACTACCACATTTTTGAGCAACAAGTACATTGCCATCTTCGGTGTTCAAGCGAAGAAATATCTTTGCATGACAAGAAAAGGAAAAATTTATGGAAGTGACGTAAGTTTAAAATTTATTATTATAATTTTATGTAGAATATAATTATTTTAATATAGTTTTTCATTATATGAGAAACTGCGGCATTTTGATTCACATTCTAGATTTCAAATTTTCTCTAATCAAAAATAAAATGTGTGTATGTTATTCATATAAAATTATAAACTACGTCCCAAAGGACGCTTGAGAAAAGTTTTTGTGCAAGATAAGATTGGGCATTTCCTTTGTTTATTTAGAAATATAAGATTTACATATACTGAAAATTTTTATGCATTTGAATGAAATTTACATTTTACACAAAATTTTAGTACTGTCATAACGACTATTTCCTGCCTCTGGTAACAAAATCGCTCTACATGATCTTGAATAAAGTGTTATAGTTCTCATGCATGTTAGCATCTGGCTTGAAAATAGAAAAATTAATCTTCTTTGTAAAACTTCAATAATTGCAGCAAATATTCATTTTTCTAAAAACTGAGATCCTGAATTCAATTTTTTAAAGCTTTTTTCTTGTGTTTGGATTATATCAAGTCAATAATTAAAT
>JAPDSC010031802.1:120471-131435 GCA_026290005.1 Latrodectus geometricus | reverse complement strand
AAATTTTAACATATAATTTCAAATAATTTATGGTTTTTCATAAAAATTGCATTTAGTATGAAATAGGGATACGCTTATGCCTAAAAGAACTGAATTATATTTTTTTAGCTTAGCAAATGATGTTGAATATGCAGTTAAATTAATTTAACAAATGAATTTAAATTTATCATTTATTGCAAAAAACATTTGCCAAATTGTACTTCTGAATTTGCTCCTATTTAAATTGTTTTAATGTACATTATACGAACATATATTTAAATTCGTATGAATTTCAATTCTTTAATCTTTTATATGAAAATCAGGGTTACAAATTATAAATAAAAACTGATGAAAGTAGCTTCATTCTAAAAGTTTAAGCTCGAAAGTAGACTTGGATGTCCTGTGATACATGTTTTAACCAAATCTCCTTATTTAAACATACATATATGGGTGTATTTTTTATCTAAACAAAGTTTTTATTGAGAGTCATGAATACAAGTCCATTAAATGAATCAAAACAATAATTTAATACTTACGCAGTGGAGATAACTCTAAAATACTTGCTTCAAAATAAACTGGACTTGTGCGAATGTTTGAATTTTCCTAATAAAAGTAATTTTAATACTATTGCATTTGCAAAGTAATTTACGAGTCACTTTATTTAATGAATAAGAGGAAAACTTATTTGTTTCAAAAATAATTTAAACCAGAATGTGTGTGATAACCTTGGATAAATTTGAGTAGATGCAGAAACCAAGAGAAAATTTCGAAACGCAGTTTACTTCTACTTAGCACTTCTGCACAAAAATGCATCTTTTTCTATGTCTTCCCAACAACTTTTGTTTTGAATTCATGAACTCATAATAAATAACTATGGCAACTGTTGATCCATGATTTGAGTTGCAACGCATGTAAAATGAAATTTAATGAAAAATATAGGTATAGAAAAAAAAATGTTTTCTTTAACTTGCAATAAAATTCCTTTTGTCTCTTGTATTTGAAAAATTATATTAAATTAAAGATATTTGATTATAAAAAGTAAAAGGAATTAATGATTAATTAGTGAAAGGAATTAATGCAGTATATCATGTATACACCACACATATCAAATCGAAGCAATCTTTCATGGATCAGATCTACTGTACGGTCCCACTAAGGGCAATTTTTCCACATTTGGCGATAAATAACATTTTCTAGCGACCCATTTTTTCGCACAAGCAATGTTTTTCAATATTATTTTCTTTTCTTTCTTTCATTCTTTTTATTTTTAAATCTCGCTTGTGCAAAATGGCGAGATTTTGAAAAAGTCACCAAGTGTGACCATACAGTAACTTTTTACCTGTACAAACGTTCTATTTTACATCTGGCCATATCATTTTCATTTGGTCAGATGTAAATTAGAAACTAAAAATGGAATTGTCTGAAAATTTTTAAACGCAAGTCATCTACTGCATTATTTTCAATTTATTTTAAATACATTGGATACGTTAGCTTACTTTAATTTATGCATTTATAGACAATAAAATATGCATTTTTAGAAATTTTTGAGCAAATAATAAATTTTTTTAAAAATATCAAGTAAAAGAAAGTTTTATTTTTTATACAGAATGTCTCCTCATAGTTTTCCTTTCACATTGAGAAAATGTTTCAAATCATTTTATTGTAAGAACGAAACGTTTTATTCAAGCTGATCTTCTATATTTAATAATTTATAATGTACTTTCAATGAAAATTTTCGTTTTGTTCCTTTCAAATTTCCTCTTTCTTCTATTTTGCTTTAGTTGAACTACTGAATTCCTCAGCAATTATTCAAGAGGACAATCTTTATTGTAAACAAAAAAAATAGAGAACCAGACAAAGAGAATAAGAAAGCGGTATCACTGAGTATCAGCCTATTCACGTTGAATTTGTGTAGGAAAATCAAAAATGAATTTTGCTGGTTGATTCGAGATTGTATTGAGAAAAGATGTCTTGATTTATTGAACGGAATACATAATCCGCAATATTTCACTTTTATGTCTATAATAACTCCAGTTAAACTATGAAACAGCCATATTATATGGCTTTTTCGTAGCTGTTAATATATTAACTTCTAATTAAAAATATGATAAGTATTGCACTACTCCTAGCTGCATTCAAGTATGACAGGAAAGTGCTTGGGAATTTCCCAGGTTTCCTCAAATACGACACTTAAATACAAAACTCTATCTATGAAAAATCCACCTTGCAGGCAAGTACGAAGTGAGTGTTAAAAAAGCCTTAAGACAGTTTCTAGCTGTTCTGCTATACACTATGCGGTGCTATAAGGAAATTATATAAATTTCATAATATTTTAGGTTAAACCCGACTCTAAATGATGAATAGTCTCTACTCATTAAAAAGCACTCAATTTATCATATGACGTCTGTATTTTGTTTTATCATACTGTAATAACTGCTACACCTTTGTTGATATAGTTTTAAAAATATATAATATCAATTTAAGAGAATTAATTAAAAGAAATTTAAAATATTATTTTCACGATACTTTTGCCTCAAGATGAAGAAAATTGTGTGATCGGTTTGTAAATAAATTAATATTGCATGAAAATAAGCAATAATTTATCATTGTTGGAAATTCACACATGATTTTGAAAGGAAATAATTATTCTTTGTGCCAAAATGCATATCCTCAAAATATAAAAGTATTTTCATTTTTACAGGAGTTCATCGAATGACAAATTCATAAGTAAAAACAACTGAGCTATATATAAATGTGTATAACTATTATTAAGCTACCATACAGGTGACGTAGATTATATTTGCACATTTTTCAACTAAATAATCACATTTTCATTGGGAAAAATAATAAACTATCATGCCGATATGAATATAGTTTGATGTCATTTAAATCAAGTTAAAAAATTTAAAATAAAATGAAAGTCTTTTATGGTGTCTCTAAAATATTTTGGTTGGAAACTCTTGTTATCTCTAATCTAGTTATTTTGATCTTTATAATAACGTTGAGTTTAAAACATGAATTAATCATCAAATTAATTATTTTTCTATTGTTTTTTGAGCAATTGCTTAAGCTTTATATCATATTGCTTAAGAGCGAAACATAAATGTAACTACGAGATGTAAAGAAAAAGTCACCACTAACATTTATACTTACTATTTTTTTAAAATCATTGTCATTTCCTAGTATTGTTCGATCGACCTTCAATACATAAGGAAATACCTTTAAAATTGGTTTGGAAAATAAATATTTCCTGAATTTGTAAGTACTTCAATGTAATAATAACCAGAATAGAAACAATATTAAAATTTCTATTACTTTTTATAATGATGGTAATTTTATAAATCAATGATGAAGAAATTTTTTTATTCACAAAAATTAAAAAAGGAAAAATATATTGACAATTGAAACCACAAAAAAGTTATAAGTGTTGCATTTTTTATAATTATAATTAAATAAAAAATTTTTATTCATGAAAAAAATTAATTTTCAAAAATATTTTGTAACATTTAAAAATATATAATGAATTTACATTCTTTTATTCTGCAGAATAAATTACAATGCAGTTTCAGGAAGAGATGTTTTTCTAATATATTATTAAAATTTGTATTAAAAATAATATAAGATAAAATAATTGTTTTAATTATATATTTTATAAATTTTAAAGTTGAAAAAGTTATAAAATATAATTTTAAAATGTGTATCATATAAAGAAAGCAAATTTAAAATGCAATAGTGAAAATTCGATAGCATTAAATTTAACAAATTAATTATAAGTTCTTCCAGATGATAAAATCTTAATTTCCAATAAAAATTTTGTTAACAAAAACGGCTTAATATTGTAAAAAAAAGTATCATTGATGAAAAACTACGTGATATACATGAGAAAAGCAAATCACTAAACTAAAGAGCCGAAGCACTTTTGTACCAAATAATACTTTGCTCACAAACATGCGAAGGAAATAACTCGAACAATGTTTATTGCTTTTATATGCAAATTCTAACATTTTCATCATTTTAAAATTTAGTTTACATCTTTTCAAACGCATCAGTAAGAAGTACTTTTATTTTAGGGCATATTTAATCTGTTAAATAATCGCTATTGCAAATATTGGAAAATGTTTGGTTTTAATTAGTCGCACACTCTAATCTGATTCGTCAATAAGCGATATTTGCTCAATAACATTACATCTCATTCCAATATTTATCAGTCCTAATATTGCAATCTAAACAGCGTTTTTTAATCTAAGAAATACACATTATTTGCCTACATGCACAAAAATAACCTTGAAGTGGCTTATTTCGGGTTCATCTTGTTGCCAAAAAATATTGTCTTTTCACATGAGTACGCATCAATTCTGTTTCGATGCTCTGTAAATATGATATATCTATCATTATTCGTTGCGGTATTATGTGAACGACTTTGTTCTAGCCAATACTTATCGCTGTTTAATTTTTGGAAATACTTCAGCTTTAAAATTACTCTGTCATTCACAGTATCCATACTTCTCTGAGTTTATCAAGGTTCAAACGTCCTAAAAATACGCCAGACTATAGATTCTTATATATTACGTTGTCATGATATTTTCCAGTAACTTTTTTTAAAACAAAAATTGGAAAACTTAATTTTATAATTGAAGCAATGAAAATATGCTTAAACTTTAGCGAAATCGATATTTCAGATCTTACATATATTTTTAGAGGGAGTAGCATTTAAAAATAGATTTACATTTCATTTTCTTTCACTTTCAGATAAGCTTTAAATTGAAGATGCCTTAAATAACGTAAATTATTGGTGTATTTGCTTGGTATATTTTAAAATCATGTGCTATTAATTTTTTTGAGGAGTGTGTGTATATTGCCGCATAAAAAAAATTTTACTAAGTATCCCAACAATGGAGACTGGAATCTGCTTAAAATGTTTGATTCAGTTATTTTTTAAAAGAAAAATGTACATTTAAATCTGGATTCCGAAAAGTTAACTTTAGAATTTTTTTTTAATTTATATGTTCTTAGTACAAGTAATTTGCACGTTCTTAGTAAAAATTTTCTGATCAGTCCAAATGCTTATATACTATTATATTCAAAAGAAGCAGTCATTTGGTCATATACATGCTAATAATATCTTCAGCAATATTTGACACAGTGTTTCGGTCCTTCAGAGGGACTTGATACAGTATTTTTCCATATCAATCTCCCTATTCTAGTAAATAAACAGAATGATATTCTAGTTTATCTTAAACAATTAGCACTTGAGAGAATTAATGTTATCCCCAAGGATGCTATTCAGATGCATACAGATGGCAGCAAAAAAGATAAGCATTGTGGAAGCAGTGGTATCTATATCAAATCTCAGGACCACGTAATCAAAATTATGAGGCGGAATTCCAATTTCTGTTCTCTTTTTCGTATCGAGCTTATCGCCATCAATGAGGGATTAGAAATCCTCAAGCCAACAATAATTGTGACATCTGGATTTTGACAGATAGTTGAAGCTCAGTCCAACACTTGGCTAATTGGCATAGAGTAAAGGATAGTGTGGAAATTAGTATGCTCAAAAACTTAAAAACCGTTCACTGTCTCACCAGATCCATCTTCAGTGGATTCCCTCTCATGTTGACATCGAGGGAAATGAGATTGCTGATATCTTGGCCAAGTGGGGGGGGATGCACTGAGCTCACTGCACCTCGTGGTATAGAAGCAGTCTCTCAGAGGGAAGTATCTACTTGGAAATTTCTTCGAGAACTAAGAATCAGTTTAAAACCATATAGATTGCCCCTCCAAGTGACTGCTTCTATCCGATGGTATAGAAGCAGTCTCTCAGAGGGTTCTCTAACTCTAGTGTGCATAAGTACTCAGTAGACAAGATCAAACATCATTTACTCGCTTTCTCAGTAAACACCTTAAAACTATGAAGCTCTCAGGGGAATCAAAGTAATTTGAATCCTACACCAAATGTTTTATGGAGGAGGCTTTTCCTGAACACATCTTGGTTGTCTGTGTCTCTCCAGGCAAACCTAACTGAAATCCATTTTTACTTTTGGATTTCTTCAGGTTGCACAGTATGATGGATTTGATCTAGCTCCGCTAACCTCGGGGATGTGAAACAACAACAACACGAATAATGGTAATTTTGAGATACTAGCAGTAATTTACAATTTGCGCTTAGTTGTTTTATTAGTTAAAAAATTAACTAATAAAAATTATATGTATATCGGAGAGGAGAGTGTCAGCTTAGGTGTGGCCTCATCACCGTGGTTCAAAATTACGAAGCGCTTGGTGCTGAGGGAGTAATTAAAACTTGTTAACCTTAAGGTACAATCCAGTTCTCATTTGCAATGTATGAATGTATGAAATAAACTAATATATTTATTGTCACAGGGTTTTTAATGGAACATTATTACCTCAACAAAAATTTAGAAGCATTTGTTTTAAAGCAAGTTTATAATTTTGGTAATCAGTAGAATATAATGTTAAACCTGAAATTAGTAGACAGATTACTTATTAAAAATAAATAATATGTCTAAGCATTTTATAATGTTGCATTGTATTTTACTGAACCCCAAAATTGCTATATATATATATATATATATATATAAATATTTGTATGTATAAAACGGATGATCCCGTTCGTGTTCGATCAAATCCACTATGAAACAAAGGGACGTGGATGTTATTCTTCCGATTTCTGTATGCAAGCCTGTCTGATAGGTTTTTGTGAGTTTTCCGGATATCCTCATTTCTGATACGTCAATAGGGTTCCATGAAAACTCCTCCTTAAAGCAATTTGTGAGGAAGATATTAAAAGTCTTTAAAATTGTCTTTACCATTTAGGCTGTTCAGTACACTGTATAAAAAATTCAAATATATATTTTTATGCAAAAATTAAAAATGAATGATATATCCATAATTTGGCATTATTTACAAGATCTTATCATTTTTTTTCGGGTTATTTTAAGATTTATAGATTCGAATACTGAGTTTTATATATATGCATATGTATCAAATTTACCCAAGTGAAAAAAAAAAAACTGTATTATTTCAATAAATTAAAATTGCTAACTTCAATAACAAGTACGTTATTAAAGTTAGCAACTTTATTATTACTGTTTTTTTTTGTTTAAAGAAAAAAAAATTCCCCCACTTTAGCATAATGAAAAACATAACACAATTTTATTACTACTTTGGTCTGAATTAAATGGGCGAGAATAGTGGGAATAATAATCACATAAACTAGGAAAGATGAGCAATGAATTATCTAAGGATTTTTAATTGAGGGATATAACTTCTCTCCTTCTCAGCATTCCTAATACAACATTATTTATGCAATGTAAGTAAAGTACTATTTTATGGCGTCTCATTTTTCAACGAATAATTTATTGCTGAAGGGTAGAAGTAATAAATAAGCTCATGTGAAGGACGTAGTTATGTCATAGAATTTTATTGCAAAAGTTATAAATTTAGGCCCCAGTACAAAGTACCATTATGGCAATATACACTTTCATAGCTAATCATAGTTCATAAAAAGAAAAATTTGGGAAACATATTATGATAATAATCTCAAATTCCCGGGTTTGGCGTAATTTAGCATTTTATTTTCAATTATTTATAAAGCACACTTTATTTCAATTATTATTAAAATCTACATTTATAATGTTTCCTTCATACATGCTTGAGCAAAACTTAAGCAACAACGTAAGTTTTAAGTAGAAAACCATGAAATTGTATGAAAAAAACAAACAAATAAGCAAACAAAAAAAAAAGGATTCTTGCGACCAGTACAATGAACACACAATTCAGAGGAAAGGTCAACCGTATTCAAATGTCAGGAACAAAACACATCGCAAGCGATATAAAAAAAAAACATCGCAATGTACACAAAATGTATGCTTTTACCACGTACGGCTCAAGGCAATAAGAGAAAGAGTGCAAACAGACATTTTTTGCTATTGCAAAAGAATTCTTCATGAAATATGGCTAGATGTAACCACCTAAACGATGTCACACGTGGAAAAAATTATCAGAAAGCTTGAAGAAGCTAGTATGACTATATAGCTAAAAAGTTCGAAATAAACAAAAGTGTAATTTCCCGCACATTTTGAAAACTTTTCACAAATTATAGAAACAGTTATTAGTTAAATTAGTGGTGACCTTCCAAAGAAAACAAATTTCACTATTTACTGTGTCCAGATGTCTTTGAAGGTGAAATTGGTTCTCCTGACATGTTCGCTCTGTTTCCCTTTAAAAATTGGAATTCGACGCCACTGTTTAGAGTGGCACAAGAAGAACTAAAACTGGATATTTAAATAATAGAGTAAGTCATTTTGGATGACAATTGTTTCCGTACCACGAGCAATTCTCAATGCTAGTTGATTTGGGCAGAGGTCGGAACATGGTTGCATCCTAGTAACATCACAGAAAAAGATCGTTAAGGTGGTCCTGGAGATTGTCTTCAAAGAAGAAATCATATTGAATGGGTGCAGAGAGCTCCACGTTTTCAACGGAGTTTCTGTCACCAGAAATCTCAATTGTAAGGTGGAGATCTTTCAATATATGCTATGCATCTGTTCCGAGGTGCTATGGTATGGATGACAATACACTCCCTCACTACAATCCTGCTTTTTAACAGCTACTGCAAAGTGAAAATATTACTCGAATGGATTGATCAAAAAATTCTCCCCTTATTTATATCCCATAGAATATGTGTTGTTGTGGTTCAACATACTTCCCTGTAGTTAAATCCTGATATGGGTTCTACCACTTAATGGAAGTGCGGGATCAAGCAGAATATAGCACCAACATTGCACTCGATTCTCGGACAAGTATTATTTCACTTGGAGGATGTTGCAACCATGATTTATACAATATGCCCCCGTCACTTTTAGAGAACACGATTAAGCTGAGAACTCATTACCTTTCGAAAATGAGGATGACACCATAACCAACCAAGACACCGTCTTCGCTTGTATACAACATTCTTTCGCACATTTCTGACCTTCATGTGTCTCAGACGATTTTTCGTAAAATTATGGCAAATTTACTTCTTGATTAAATTTTGTACACTAGTGTATTTTGACAAATTTGTATGTGATAAATTCGCAATTAACACGAATTTATCATAAATTATAAATTCGTAAGCGATTCATTAATTCAAAAATTCCTTAATATGGATATAATTTAATTAAACTCAGTGGTCGACAGCCCATATGAGGACCTACGCCAACAATGCACATATCTCTTTTCTTGACTGAGGATCTTGTGGTTTAAAACTGATTCTCAATGCCTCATGGTTAGGGTGGGAGCCCTACCATGAGACATGAACACCCTGAGTTTAGTACTCAAGCATGCTTGGTACATTTTATCGATCCACTGAAAGGATGAAAGTTGAAGTCAATCTTTTCCAACCCGAGGATCAAAACTCAGATTTGTAGGTTATGAGTACTACCACTACGCTTTTCAGCTCCGAATATAATTTAAGCATTCATTATTTTTAATGATATCCAATTCTAAGAAACTTATAATCGATTTAGAAAAAATTTTGCAAATCCATTTATATTCGTTTTTACTAAAATTTCAATCGAATCAATTAGGAATATAATATATTTGTAAACTTTAAAAGTTTATTATATATTTATAATTGATATGTTTTATAATATATTAAATATATAATCAAATATAAGAACAATTTAAAAAGTATATAGGCACTCTGTGAACCGTGTAAAAAGTTGGTTCTTTTCTTAAAGCATAGATTTCAATGTATGTATATTAAAACAAATTTTCCGAAATTACTCTAAGGTATAATACAACAGTTTAAATTTTTACTTTCTTAAAGTGGATTTAAAATTTTAGCTATCGGTTACCTATTTCTTTTATGAACATTAGTGAATTATATATATATATATACGCTGATACTTCATAATACTTCCTCCACATAAATGAAAAAGAAAGCAACGAGCTCAACTTTTAAAAATCCAAGCAAATAAGTAATGTACAGAGCACTGTTGGAAAACTGAAGGGAAATTTATTTATAATAAATTAAAAATAATTTTGAATTTCATGGGTAAATAAAACAAATTTTGAAAATTTTCAAAGTATTTTTAACTATGTTAAAATTTATTGAATGCTTATTGCAAATTTTTTTTTTTAAAAAACATCCAGTAATTTAAAAATTGTCAAGAGAAATGCATCATTAGCACACTTTTAATTATTTTTGTCTCGGTAGTTTTTAAGTTAAAAAGAATTTCCTGCATATTCATGTATATCCTATTATTTATGTATAATCATGTATATCTTATCAAATTTATAAAATTGTTTTCTCCAACATTTAAAATAGTTTAAATTTTCCTTAAGCATTTAATTTAAAACGCTACTTGCTAACATTAAGACTACTTATCATGTAATAAAATGCTTAGTTTTGATTTAAATAATTTAGTTCAATGACATACATGATTAAATATGGCACCAATTAGAAGAATCATAATTCGCAATTAATTCTTATGAATGTTGTCATATTACGCTTCACCGCAAAATTTCAAACAAGACTTTAGAAAACAAAAGAAATGACGTACTAAGCTTCCCGCGTACATTGATAAGAATCAGTGATTCTTAACATTGCGCAAGTAAAGACATTATGACACAATATTATGCGAATCGCTTCCTTACTATGAAATTCTCTTGACACAACATTTCCTTTGTTAACATATGAATGACTCAGCTAATGAAGTTTTTATAAAATCTTACAATTCTGTTTTTTCTGCCAATAGCAAGACAAAAGTTACGGTTTGGGAAATTCATTTTTGTTAATAAAAACCGAAATTGTGTAGTATCTATATAAAATAGCAAAACCCATGGCATGAATTTAAACTCCGCCTTTAAGCTACTATTTGTGGAGAGAACAAGACGATTAAAAATTATTTATTAACATATTTGTCAGAGGTAATTTATTAACCATGAAGTGGTTGTTTGTTTCAGCCAGATACTGTTTTATG
>JAPDSC010031802.1:88955-120461 GCA_026290005.1 Latrodectus geometricus | reverse complement strand
TATTTGATTTTATGCAATTATAGGTTTTAAAAGCTTATATTTATGTTATTACATTTAACTAGTTACAATTATTTTATGATAAAAATTAGTTTCAATTAATATTATAATTTAAACTTAAGTAGTTCACAAACCGTATTTAAATATTATTTTCTTTTCATAATTCCTTTTGAAATTTTCTTAAAAATAAATAAATCATAAAATTTGTAAAATTAAACAAAATTGTAGTTAACATTTTTTACGGGAGTAAAAAGTATTATTTATCATTTATTCAATATTTTAATTCAGCTATTAAATCTATCGTGAATCGAATAAATAATAAAAAGTTTTAGAACTTTTCCCCAATTTTTTTCTTTCTTTTTTTATTAAATTATTTTTTATCCGTATTTTAGATTTTAGATTTCCTCTTTATATACTTTATTTTTCATATTTTATATCTTGTTTACTCTATATTTTTCTCTATTAAATTCTAATATTTTGTCTTTTCACTATAGTGGTTGTTTTTATTTATTTATCTTTTTGAGTAAATTTTTTAGTTGTGAATTTTATCAAACGATTTTTAAGCTGTGAAAATTTGATTTCCAGACCAATCTTGGTCAAACACGTAAAAATTCTTATTAAAAATTTAAAAAAATTCCAAACACTAATTTCAATTAAAAATTTTTTAGAATGTGCATTTTAAGACAAATGTTTAATTTTAAAAAATGATCAATTTTGAAATTTTCAAAATTTGCTTTCTTAGCAACGTGTGTTAGACAAGTGATGAATTATACACATGCAATCATTGTTAAAATAGAGGTAATTAATAAAACATTATTTATTATATTAAAATGTTCTTCATATGTTGCTTCGTTAATAATTCAATAACACTTAATATGTTCTGTGGCGTATAAATAACAACTGTGTCACAACATAAAAAAAAATAAATAAAAGAATCGGTTTCTACCAAAACGTTGCTTATCCGGACTTTTTGATCCACTTAAAAGAAAATAAATATTTGTTTCAGTTTTAATTTTAATAAAAGCATAAAATAATCATGAAAATTATATTTATTTTTGAAATGGATATTTTTTTTCTTTTTTTTTTTTTTTTTTTTGATAAAAATGAGTAATAGTATTTACATTATGTTATGTTGAGGAACGCAGATTATTTCTTTATTTACACACGTTATGCTATTTCCTATTTAAAATATTGAAAATTATAATTTTATTTTATTTTTTAAACGCTTGAAAGTTTGTTTTAAAAAAAGTTCTGAGATTTACCAGAAAATTATCAACAACTTTTTCATACGTCATTTGACTCTTACATTCCATTGGTGAAAGGAGAGCACAAATATTTATATCTCAGTTGCATGCAACTCTTTCTTCATCTCAAACATTGTGGAAAAATGAAATTGTTTGAAATGAATTGTTCTCAGCAATCTATTTTATAAAAGTTTTCAAAGCCTATCTGTCAAAATAGTGATTAACTGGAAATATTGCGTTTTTAATTTCATTACTAACGATGTGTATAACTTATCTAAAACAATTACATAAAATTATATTATTTCGCGAGAATTTCACTTTTTTATTCGTTCATTTTTTAGAATAAGTCGAAAGTATCAAGTTATTTATAATTTTTAACAAATTTTGTTTTAAAATTGTTTTAAATTTCAATTATAGCATTCAAACTTTAGGGTATTCATAGCTGTAGGGGTAATAGGAGTGTATAATTTCTAATTATATGCATATTACTCTATTAAAAATGTATGAAATAAATTTGGGGAAATATAAAGTTTTCAGAAAGTGAAAGAAAAATCTGAAAGAAATTTCACATTTTGTACAGTTTGTCAAAAATTCATAAGTATATAGTATTTTTTCAAAGAAATTTTGGTTTGTATTAATCTAATTTTTTCTTTTTTTATAACATTGAATTCTAAGTAACTATGGAGATCCTGAAATATTTAGTTGCTTCTTGCCTGTTGCTTATATGCAGTACCAATGTTAGTACAATAGCGTGAAAAATGCATTTCATTTTCACTATTTATTATCGTTTCTCATTACATAGAGTCATTTTTCATATAATGATAAATCAATAATTAAAATTGGCTAAAACTCAATCATTTATAAAATATTTTAACTAAATGACTTCAAAATAAATTCAAGTTACAATTTATAAAGACTTTAAGAAAACGGAGTACCTATAGTCTTATGTGAGCATTACTTTTTCCTGTTTATATTACTTTTACAAATAATATACTTGTATATAAAAATAACTTTTCATGAATTTCGTATCTTTTTTTTTTTTTTTTTTTTTTTTTACACAACTAGACAAAAGCAGTTAATTTGATTTTTTAATGCATTTTTCTCAATAAAAATGCATTATCTTCAAGCAATTGGTACACTTATCTTACATTGTGTTTCTTCAGTAAAAAAAAGGCACAAATCTTATTGTTATAAAATTAAACTATGAAAATATCTCTTTTTTTTAAATTGATTTCGCTTTTGCCTTTCCTCTTTTAACTAAAATAAACAATGGGGTAAGTATGACGATTCACGACATTTCGCGATTTGATTTAAGTTTTTGATTGAGGCATTCGATTTGAGATACTTTATCGGAACTGTTGCTGGGTTTTCGATAAAGCATGTCAAATCGTTAAAATAAGTACTCAAACTATTCTTAATAATGAGCTTTACTGTGTTCATTACTAAGAATATCCCAAATTATAATATAGCAAATATATATAATAATATTTTAATGATTATATTTCACATAATTAAATTATGGAACTGATTTGTGTGCTGTTTAATCAGAAATCTATTCCTAATATTGAATACCAAATAAACATAACATTTAAAATATTTTTAATGTGACGATTTTCAGTTTGTTTCTTACAGCTCATAATTTTTTTTGTTCTTTTATATAGATGACGAATCTCACTCGTTAAATGCATCCAAAGGGTTGAAATTAAAAAATTTAAACTTGTTAAATAAAGAAGCACCACGAACTATACATGAGAGTTTTTCTATAAAAAGTAATGGTAAATAAAACTAAATTTTTAAGCGTGCTTTTTTTTTTTTTTTTTTTTTTTTTTTATATTGCGACCCACTTTGCGAAAGAAAAATTGTTGCGAAAAACATTTTTGTTCACCCATTTACAACTGTTTAAAATTCATCTATATTGCTTAACACATCCTTATTGTGTAATTACAACCGGATATAAAAGTCTAAATTTTAATTTAGCATATCTTTAATGTGTGATTTTTTTTTAGATTTAACAGTGTTAAACATTTGCCAATTCTGCAATAAAACTTATCCGTGCATACAAATTCTAGAAAACGAACACGTGTTGCTTCGAAATATTATAAGATACAAGCAAAAAATGTTCATCATATTAATATTTAGTATCTGTATTTAAACAATTAAATATTAACATAATGAACCTTTTGTGATACTAATTATTTTTTCGCTCAGAGTACACAAGAATTGCTTTCAGTGTTATTATAGTGAACATCTAATTTACTGAAATCAGAATAAAGAAAAAACAAATAGAAATCAATGACTTAAATTTATCGAATTTGAAATTTGTTTTTACATATTTTAAATTTTTATAAATTTCAAAAGATAGCGTAGATTTTAATCTTTAGGTCGAATATCTCCTTTCTACTTAAAATGTATTTCCAATCCATTTCTGTTATATATATATATATATATATATTAACTTTCTACGAAGTTAACATTTAAAACGTACCTGCATCCCAATGGCACAGCAAATAACTTATTTCAATTAAAACGTTTTGTTGAAATAAACGGTTTGACACATTTTGGAGAAAAAGAAATCATTGAGCAAGGATTATAAAAACTTGAAATGGGATCATTTTTTCTAAATCTCAGAAGTTTCACTCATTTGACTCATTAGTTTGAATTTAGCAGGACAAAATCTATTTTAAACCGTGATTTATAGTAATCTTGTACAAGAAACTTTTATTTGTATCCATATATTCTTTATATAAATACTAATAAAAGTTAAGATATATCATTTGTGAATATATTATAAAGTCATTTTAATCATTTGAATATATTAAAAACCAATTTCAAATTGCTATGAAATTTCCTTTATAGAAAATTAAGAAGTGAATTTTAAAATGTAAATTTTAGAAATAATTTCTATTTGTAAATACAAACTTCGCAGTCTTTATTTATTTTTATCAATATGAAGTACCGCAGATCTTGTGTATACGTATACAAGGCTATATTTGTATTATAATTTATAAAAATTGTTTCCAAGAGCTGTTTGAAGTTTTCGAATTTTAAAATTAGGTTTTTTTTCCCTGAAATAGTTTCCCATGCTATAAACGTACTTATAATAACAATACATTTCAAATTAACAGCAATCAAATTTAAAAAAAAACAATTTTTAAAGTTTTGTACCTACCAGTTTAAATTAAATTTTGAATTTATAAATCTGTAATAATTTAATTTTTGATATCGCAAATGTTTTTTAACATCACAAAAGAAATCATACCCGAAATTTTAAGTCTTACAGTTGTGGACAACAATAAATAAAACGACTTACAATTGTAGGCAACAAATGAATAAAAACACTTAAATTTAACCAATTCTATTTCTTATTGTAAATGAATATTTATTTTACGTTTGTAGAAATCACACTAATAAGAATTATTTTTAAGAATGAGTCATACCAAATTAAAATATTAGAGAAAATTTCCGAAAGTGACACATATTTCATTAACTTATTGTTCTTCTGTTCGGCGCCTATTAATTTTATAGTTGGTTGGCGAAGATTTCCTTTCAATTTCTTTTTCGTTGAGTCAAGAAGAAAATGATTCGAAGAAAATAATGCTAATAGGGCTATAAAACATTTCTCGATATAGTACAATAGAATGAATTCATAAAGCTGATTATCCTAAAGTAGTTATCAACTATAAAAGTATGTCCAAATGTTTTATTAGTATAGGATAATTAATAACATTTATTGCAAAATACTTTTCCCAATTAATTTATAAATGCATACTGTTACAATAAATAATTATATTCGTATTTATTTTACACTGAAAGCTATACAATAGGTTACTAGGGATTGTTAAATCACCTGAAAAAACATTACATCTTGATTTCAAACCAAGAGGCCTAGAGTATATCTTTAAATGATTTTTGGAAGATTTTTTTATTTTTATTTTTTATTTTGAAGATTTTTAATTATTTTTTCAGATTAAATTATAATCTATCTAAATATCTTTCTTTGATTTTTATATATATTTTTTATTTCAACACTTAAACTTTTAATTAAAGAAAAATATAAAATAAACTATTTGTTCAGGTTTCTTCTTAAAAGTGCTCACACGTTACAGATACTCCCATCGCAAAACAAAACTTTTATATTACTTTCATCATAATTATCTGAAATTACATTATGAATGTCCCTCTCAACTTCAAATATATATTCTTGAAAACTACTATAATATGATTTATTTGCATTTGGCTGAAATCATAAAGTAGGATTTGCAATGACTATTTCCTTATCATATATTTATGAATTGAATGAGTCTGCATGAGAGCATCATTCTATGATAAAAACAAATTTGCTTTTGTTGTCAAAAAAATGACACAATTACGATCCAACTGAAAAATGGTTGTTGTATAATCTTATTATCATCTATGATACATAATGTGACATAAAAACTTAGAAAGATTCGAACTAATTTAGATGTGAACCTCATCTTTTTTATCTGTAGTCCAAATTATTCGAAGTTGACTGTGTTTAGCTATTGAACAGACCAAAATACAATAGGCGGAAACATCAATTATTTGCTCCCTTGTACATATTTCTAATATCCTGTCATAAATCGAATGCCATCAATGAAGTATAATGAAAGGTACTATCATAACATCTAATTAATTATTAGAAAAATTAGGTACAGAATTTTCGTTTTCCCTCACTGTGGAATCAGAGACCAAATTCCATGAAAAATGATAATTTTTTTTTAAAACTCTCTTAATAAATTGTTACTGGGTACTTTTACAAGATTTCAATTGGCATCTCTGTATGCTATCTGCGACATAATTTTAAAAATGTTTAACTACCACCAATAAAGTAACATGAATGTAACCATAATTTATTTTACCAAATTTAAAAAATAATAAAATAACAACCGGAGTATGTATATTATAATGATTTAAGATGCACACTAATTGTTGTAAAATTTTTTATTGCATTTTCGTAATATTAATTTACCTTATCGTTTAGTTAAATTTATGTAATTGAAATAAAATTGAAATTTATGAAATGATAACGAAAACAAAGAAAACTTATTTTCATGCTTATTAGGTAAATTATTAGTTATAATTTAATGAAATAAAAATGAAATAAATATAATCCAGCAGTTTAAACATACAAATATAGATAAGGTATTATAGAATATTTGATCACTCAAAGTTAATAATTTATAGTGAAATAGCAACTAAGAATAACTTGTTTCAAATCTCAAGATAGATTTAAATTTCGCCATCTTGCTTTAATAGTTAGTGGTAATTAATATAGGTTACGACTGAAAAGTGAAAATAGAGTGACTCCATAATAATTAAAAAAAATTGAAAATCTGTAACACTTGAAAAAGGATAAAATTATTTACGTTTATTCTCAGTGCATATGAAAATGATTAATTTTCTTCACAGAGAATTCCATCTAAAAATTAGTTGTTGGAAAATAAGTTTTTCAAACCTTAGTACTTATGCAAAATATAGAAACATGTTGACTTTTTAAATGTTTCTCTCATTTAAAAGCTCTTATTTATAAGAAATTTATTTAGAAAAAGCATACACTCAATAAGTATGTACAACCACATCCGGCCGAGTTTTTATAAAGGTCCATATGAAAATATTGAAATTATAAAAGTTTTGGGATCGCAGATAAAATATAAAAGCAATATGATTACGAAAGCAAAATTTAACTTTATTAACATTATAAAGTGATATTCTATATATTATTTATTATATGAAGAAAAAATTAGACCTACTTATATGCGATGATAAGAAGAGTGACTTCTAAATTTGGAAGTTTGGAATATTCTAATGAAGGAAGAAAATTTATGAACGTGTTTTCAAATGAATTGTGAAGATTATCTTTAGTTAAGTTTTATTATGTTCAAACAAATCAATCGATGCATCAAGTTTGATACATTTTATCAATCAACTTATTTATTAAAATTTCATAATTTTTACGTGTCATATCCTTAGGTCTGATAAATTAATGTGTATTGATAAATAATTAAGTTTCATATAGATGACAAATATTACTTCAATACATCCCTGTCATCAAGAATATTTTAATTTACAATAACAAAAGGCAAGTCTTTTGTTTTAAAGTATTGTATAAACACATTAAAGACGAAAAAAATGTGGATATAAGAAATTAAAATGAGTCACCTAACAAATATTTGCTTGGCAACAACTAAACGACTCCCCGTTTTCATAATTTATCACCTTTTCCATAAATTTTCCACTTCTGTTGCAAATTATTTAAAAAAAAAACTATTATGTCCTTTTAGTAAAAAGGACAGGAACAGCACATTGTAGAAATGTATAAAAGTGTACCTAATGTCTTTCAGGGTCAACACAAAATCTATTTTACTCGGGATTACATGCAATAAAAGAGGAAAAAAATCAATTAATCCATTATTTTTACTGCATTTTAACTATGTTACTAAGTTACCGAAAATGATCGAAGGTGGTTGCATGTCTGAGATTCCATGCATGACCTTGGTCCACTGTTTTTCGTGTACACAAATGATCGACAAGATGTCAATCAAAACAACCACTCTCAACTAACTCAGCTTGACATGGAATGAAAATATGCAGTAAGTGCGCGTCATTGATTGGTTCAGGAAAGAGCGATCTTTTGTGCGGTTCAGTCCCCTGCATTCATATTTTTATTACATACAGCCTTTTTTATTCATTCTCTAAAATATGTTCTTTCATGAGATTGAAGGAGGTAAATCATTCATACTCTTTTTATCGGTTCATTCTAATTTTTATCTTCAAAAAGAAATGTCTTTTAACAACGTTTTCATCGGATGATGAGTTGTGAAGACACAGATATCACGCGTGATGTTACTATGACAATTAATATAAGTTCTCATGATTTATCTTTTCATCGTCGTCGATTTTTTAAAATCGCTACTTATTTTTCTTTAAAAATCAATATTGATTCAAACAGTCCATCACATGTTTGATCTCTATATTTTTTATAGCAATAAAATTTGAAGAGCTACTGATATTTTTAGTCCAGAATACAAACTTCTGATTATCTATATTGAAAATTTACTATTCTAAATTGAGTTTAACTATACGAATAACACGTTTTTTCTCTACAATTTTTAGAATATTTAATAATTGGTGAACTTTTTTTAATTTTACAAAATGAACAAATATCAATTTAAAGAGGTTGTAGTTATTATTTTCTTCTTCAATTATTTTATGTTATTGATTATTCACAGTTTTACAATTTTAACATTTATTTTATATATTTTGAATTTTTTTTTTGACTAATTTATTTAATCATTTACAAAATCAATATATTTGCTTTAAAAAAGTTTAAAAAATTAATGAAAAATTCTCGTCCCCCCCTTAGTATTTAAAATTTATGATAACAAATTGTTTAAATAAGTTGAAACAAACTTTTAGCACAATTATTCTAATTTTTAATTATGATGGAGAGAAGAAACAGTCGTTAGAAACATAATTTGTGAAATTATCTATAAGTCGCCATTATAGGTCTATATACATACATACCGCTATTAATCCGTAATGTACTTGAATGAATATAGTAGATCTGCTTTCATTCACATAGGCATTGAATTAATTCTAGAATGTAGGATTAAAAAATGGGTTGCATAAATATTTCAGCATTTAAGGAAATATCTCATTGTTCCTTAAAGTAAACACCGTCAAACTAACAGCTGAATGATAAGCACTGACTTCCAGTTCAATTGTTCGTCGGTTCAATTGCGATTAAGAATGAGGATATTTATAGTAATTGAGAATCCACCTAAAATGTAATCACGGTATAATTAACCCAGTGCATAAAAATGACAATAGAAAACAAAACATAACTGAAGCAAATTCCATTAAACATATTGCAACACAACTAATTTTACATCCAAGTCTGTTGATTTATGTATCTTTTAAACTATATTCGCAGTTTATTCCAATTGCTAACTATAGATTTCATCTCCGAGAAAGTCACGTCAAAATTTGTCTTATTTATTAAAGATGTAACTTGGAAAACGAACTTGAATCAGTTGTTGGAAAATAAAGTATTTGCAGGAAGTAAAATAAAGTTGATTTGCTTTGACAACAATTAATAGATAGTTTAACATCTGTATCTAGTTGTGAAGATATTGGCCATCCCCAGATTTTTACCTTCCGGGAGAACCTATCATACATGAGGAATCCGAAGCCCCGGCAAAAGAATTATATCCCATTGCTAATGAGCGGTAGCATTCGACACTAAGACTTCCGAAGAATGATATGTCATATCATTGGAAGTCCTCAAGGTCATTGGAAGTCCAACGTTGAATCACTATAACAAAATGCAATAGGTAACTTCTCAACCAATAGTTTTCAAATATTTTATCAATATTGGCTTTGAAACTTTCGCAACTTTCCAAGAAACCATTTGGAGCCAATTAATACAGGATGATTAGTGTGCATGGAGAACCTATGGAAAGTTAATTTAGCAAATGAATTTTCTTTGGGTGTCCACATTTACAACAAATTTTAATTTTAAGTAAATATCATAGTACTTTCATTTTGCAATTTTTTTTTACCAGAATTGCTACCAAGAATATTTTAGTATTTGTATACAGAAATAATTAACTTTCATAAAATCTAATCCTACATAAAAATGGCTCCATCCAGTTGATTAAAAAAGCATCATATTACGACTAAACCGATAATTAACAATAAACCCTTTTGCTATAAGCAATAAATTATTTTTACATCAGTGTATTACACTTCTCTTCAGCTCATGATGGGAGTTCATATAACTTAAGACTATGAGTCTAGATTCGCGATTCACCCACAGAAAAATGAAATTTATTCAGCGCAAATCGAAGCAAGTACTGACATCTTTCTACAGTCATAATGTAGGCATTACATATGTTGTTCCTATAAAACTGACCAGTCTTTGACGAAAAAATTGAGCCACTTCTGTTTTGATCTCTTTAGAATCATGGAACCATCTCATTCGCATATGATTTTCCATAGTATGAAATAAATTATAATCACTTGAATAAATGTCTGTAAAATAAACGTTCAACTCAAATTGAATGTGATTACTATAGTAATCACATTCAAAATTACATTTACGGTATGTGATCTTCTACTGTATTTTAGCAAAACCGTTTTTTTTTATACATTTACCAATAATAGAGGTTTCTTATATAAGAAATTTCATACAGATTCTTATTTTGTGCACAGTGCTTTTTCAACGGTAAAAGAACTGATATCCACTTTACAGATGGCCTTAATTTCTTAGTTAAGGCTGGAGACTTTATATCCTCCTGAATTGCATCTGTTGTCGTCAACAAAAAGTATATACCGCAGAGACTGGAATAATGATCAATTTTTTCGTTACATAAATAATACAGCAACATTTTAAATTATATTCTTAAAATTTATTACATTAGAAAGCATGCGCAAAAAAATGGCTAAAATCGTTACACATTAACACAAAGACAAAATAAAGCAATAAGTAATGTTTTTTACATTATACAGAATGTTATGTTTGTTACTTGTGCAGAACAAAAGATTGACTACGCTGCAAGCCCAGTAATTTTTTTCACAAACTTTACGCTGAATGTTTTTTTAAAAGATGGCTGACAATTCTCTCTCAATCATATGCTACAGTTCATTTTCTGAAAACGGTGATGGAAACACATACAAAAGACGTCTAATCATGTCTTAGATATTTCCAAATTGTAAAAGCCCTGAAGAGACAAGTGGCCAGAGAAGCAATTAAATATCTTGGAGAGCATATTAGCTGATTCACAGTATAATCTAGCGTTATCCCACTGATAAATGTTGATGTCCATATAAAATTCATATTACCGAATGAAGCATGTTGTGCACGTCTCGTTATCGTTAGAAGTGTCATACTCACAATTGTAAATCGTGGTGATTTGCAATTATATGCGATAGAGCTCTAAATTGTGACGCTACATTATTGTGTAACATGGAACTCGTCATTAGTTTTCTGTCTTATACCTAAGCGGTGGCTTGTACTGCTTAAACAAAGGCATGATTAATGAAAACATTGCATCATATCTCTGAAATATCCATGTAAATCTATGTCAACCCCATTGCAAGTAGAATTTACTTTTCTGACTTTTTAAGAAGACAATCTGCGAATAATTATATTGCTCAATATTAAAGTATGAAAAGAATCCTATCCCTGCAGCCAAATATCCAGAGGAGTGCCTAGCAATGCCACCAATGCAAGCTGGCTGATCCGTCAGTCTGTACTCATTGATCTCACTCTGGAAGCACCACTGCACATTCCCTTATTCCAACAATCCCCAGTGTGTCACATTTTCTTCTTCCAACCATCTTTTCCTCAACTGTTGTACAATAGACGTAGGGCCACGGTAGCCTGGTTGGATAGGGCATCATTCTCGTTACCGGAAGGTAGTGAGTTCGAATCCTGGCTTAGAAGAAGATCCGTCATGTTCACTAATGGCGACTGGGGAACGTAAAATATGTCATGGTCGCAATGTTCTCCATGTTCCCAATTCAAAATTAATACTTCTGGTTGTGATTGGAACCAGGCTATGGGTCTTCTCTGGATTTAATCTCTAAATTGGAAGACCCAGATGGGGCTGCCATCTATGAACCAAATCCTTAGTCTACTTCCACCTTCGTAAGGAGGTGCTCTACTCAAAAACGGAAGACGCTCTTTCTGACTTAATTCGCCCAGTCTCTGACGGGAGAGGTTGGCTTCGCCAAGTGTCATAAGTAACAAGAACAACAACAATAGACGTATGTAGGTGCTTTCCCGCTACAATTCGGCGCACCATTCAAACTGCTTTTCAAAATCTGGTCATCATATCCTTAGTGTACTCGTCTGTTCTTGAAGTGCTCCTTTTATCAACGTCATTCAACATATGCATATTTCTCTGACTTTGCATTCTTTTTTAATTTTCAAACAATGTATAACGGCTAGGAAAATACTTCTGCAATTTCATGCATTTTAATAAACACGATACTATGGTTAAACTTTTTACTAAAAGCTCGCCACACACGATACGATTCTGCATTTGGTTGGTGGTAGAGAATAATTAAGCACACACACGATACTTCTTGTCCTTACGACCAAAGCAGAGAAAGCATAACTAGAAGGGGAGGTTATTTTTATTAGGGTCATATTTTTCTACATTTATTGCTTATGTCTTAAAGTGTATACCTTAAAAATTGAAAACAAAAATCGCCAAAAAATTCCCTAAGTTAAAATAATTAATTCAGTTAGTTTTACTACTTGACGTATTTGCAAAATGTTCTAGCATTTATTGCTTCCCACGCAACCAGATACATCTGATAGGTCTCCACGAAAGATCTACATATCCAGTGAACGTCATGGATGGTAAATAGACGTCTATTGGACGCCCATGAAAGGCTGTTTAGTGGAGGCTTGCTATTACAGATGCAAAATATTTGACAGCACAATTAACAGCAATTTATAAAAAATTTTAGTATATTTCACTGCACGAAAAATGGTCATTCATAAAAAATACTCGTAAATGATTGGAAACTCAGGCCCATTTTCCTAGTCAGAATCATAACATTCTAACGTAATGTATCCATCAATGATTATAAGTGGATGTCTATTAAACATCTAGTGGACGTCTTCTGGATTATTTATGGATATCTACTGGACCATGGTGGATCATCCATGACATTTTAAAAGACGTGTATATTTGATAGACGTACTTAGGTTATGTGAACTCACTCATCTGTCTGCTTGTAGTATCTACTATCAAAATTTTATATTATATTTTGCTCTTTCTTATATATCAGAAATGTATTTTTTTAAAAAAAATAATACAACAGTTTTAACATTTTAAATTAACACACACAAATATTACTTGCTATGGCTGTGGATTTGTTAATGCAAAAATTGCCTGATGCAACAAAAATCTCTTACACGTCTTACTTAGATAAAAGAAATGCACTTTGAAGAAAATAATTTCTTACATTATATTAAGAAGAATGAGGAATAGTAGAAAGTTTGTTGGATAAGGTAATGAATTTAATTATAAAAAGGAGTATATTCATGAGTTCTTTATGACCCCGTAAACAACTAATTGTGACTTTGCGCTTTCTGAAAACAGGTAGAAAGTATAAAGATTTAAACGTAGAACAACAATTAAACATACTTTGGTACAAATAATATAGAAAACGTGAGTCAATTATAAAAGTTCCCCCATAAGGAATATTTGTAAAAATGAAAGAGAGTAATTCTTAAAATCATTTATATTGATTTGTTAAATTAAGATTATAATAAAAGATTAAGAAATCGAATATGGATTGCATAAATTAAATTTAAAATGCTCGTATATTTTTTCATTTAATTAAACAAATTACATAATCATGTCTTAAATTAAATATAATTAACAATGGAAAAATTTAATGTAATTCATTAACTGAATTATAATATTTTAATATAGGAGAAATCAAATAGTTTTAAGCATTCATTATATTTCTTAGTAATAGTTCATAATATAAACATATATTACCGGATATAAGAATTAATTTAAACGGTTACTACATATTTAGAACTTATGTATCTGTATTATTTGTTTTATTAGGCAACATAAGTTTAACAAATCATTTAATTGACGATACTTAATTATTAGATAAAGTTAGCAAGATAAGATTAGTGTGTAACGTGCACGCGAGCGAGAGTCCAACTGGTTCTTTTCTACCAGTCCTGGGAGAAAGTTCGAATCGGCGCTCGTGTTGCCATCTATGGATAGTAATAGGAGTTCCCTACAAACGTATAATACACATAACAATTTTTTTTTTTCAAATTTTGTCCTTTATTGTAACGTATTTACTTTTCTTTATAAATATCTTATCATTTTTCATATGCTTTCTTTCTTTTGATTCATATAATCAATGCTCATAACTTACCCCAATAAGACTAATCTTTGCACGCGTCTGTAAATTCTTGCATTATTTGACTTATACACATTTTAACAAATGAAACTTAATTTTTTAATTTTAGAAATATTAAGTTTTAGCAAATATTGTTTTCCTCAAGTGTCACAAAAAATACTTTACAACCCTGTGGGAAGAGACACACGACAGCAGGAAGCTATCGTTTACTTCCTATAATTAAGAGTCATATTGGAAGAAAATTCAGAAAGGTATGAATTTTCTCCAACCTATCAAACTACCCTGACACACGAATATCTCACCGATTTGAACGAAGCAATGTATCCTGTGTGGCCGGCTTTAAATTGGCCGAATTATTTTTAATTGATAAAGCAAAACATTTCTGAGAAAAATTAATATTTCTCTTCTAAAAATCAAAATATCTTTAAATCAACAATGAAAATTAAGATTTCCATATTTATAGATGTAGCTTAATTTTATTTCTGTATAAATGTAAGGTCTATCTTCCAGCGCAAAACTTTAACTGACCAGAAGCAAATTATGATTTTTCAGAACATTAATTATAAATAAGAATATTCTGTAATTAAGTTATCGTATAGATTGAAATACGATTAACGATTCAATTTTAGCAGTTAAATTTAAACTCTGAATATTAATATTCTTTTAAATTCAATAATTTGACACACAAAAAATTATAGGCAGAAAGCTTGACTCAAATGATGATTAATTAATTTATTTGATGCACCGAGATACTGTTGCATTTACAAAATGCTAAGAAAATATCGATATTTGTGTGAAGCCTATATAACAGGGGTGACCAAGACGTCGACCGCGGTCGACAGGTAGACTGCGAAGACATTTTAGGTAGTCCACACGTCCATCCCGATAATAACCTCGGATATTAACAATTTAATTTATGACTTATGACATAGAATCAATGAATTATTTAAAATAAAATTTACTACAGTCTACGCTTTAAAACCTAAAATAAACTGTGCAAAGACTTACGATTTAAAGATTTATGATTAAAGGTTTACGATTTAAAACTTAAAACGGACATGATGAGCGCGATTAAAACTTTCAAAGAAACTATAGAAAGGTATGCATCTCAATTAAGTAAACATGAATTGAGAAACTTCAAAAACATGGAGGAAGAGTGCATCCATAATCCAAACCGAGACTTCGAAGATTTCGCTTTACACTTACTTGTTTTGTTTGAAGAATTTGAAAGAAGATTCGCTGACTTAATTAGATTGAAAGAAATACTCAATTTTATATTTCCATTTAATGAAAATGTCAACATTGATGGAGTATCTAAAAAAATAGGACAATTTAACAGATATCACATCAGTCACGGTCGAGAAAGAAATTATTAAATTAAGATGAGATATATTTCTTAAATCCAGAGCATATTTAGCGATACTGATTTTTGGAAATTAATTTCTGAGAAAATGTTTCCATATATTTACAAATTGATTTAGTATTTGAAATCTATCGTATCTTTGCGAATCTGCTTTTTCAACCATGAACAAAAAGCAAACATTGGTCGACTTTAACAGATGAACATTAAATTTCCTGTTAACGTATTGCAATAAGCTCGTACCAGTCACAATATGATAAACTTGTCGCAGACATATAATGCCAAATTTCAACTAAACGAAGTGAATAGGATGGTTAGTTTTTGATATATGAATACTTTGATTATTTTCGTCAGTACATTTTTATTTTGCAAATATTAAGTTTTCTTTAGAAAAATTACATAACTAACCACTTTTATTGTTACCGAAAATAAATATGTAAGTTAAGTTAATTTAGCTCTGCCATTGGTAGACCGCCTTCGATTTTTTAAATGTGAAGTAGACCCCGGATCCCAAAAGTTTGGCCACCTCTCAGAGCCGGCGCTAGCAGCTTCGCCGCCCCGGGCAAAGAGGTAAAATGCCGCCCCTTTATAACAAAAATTAAAAGAGATAACCTAAACCCTTTCCACGAGTAATGGTAAAATAAAACGAGTAAAAAAATTGCAATCACCAGCAATGTTGAAGTTTTGATACATATTTCGACAAATTAAGACACACGGTTAAAATTTCTATTATTGTGTCCCTTTGATTAAATTTAAAAAAAAATTATTTCTTTAAGTTTTAAGCTATTTTTAAGTGGGAATTTCTTATGCTTGTGAGTTCTTGCATTTCAAATATTTTGACATTTCAAATAGTTAAAAGTTCATACATTATTAATATATATAGTGTGTTTATTAAACATACGCCAAAAATTCAAGGGTTTGTTCTCTCGACTATTCTAAGAATATTTTGTCCTTTGTTAATTTTTGTGAACTCGCTTTGTTTCGAAGATACAGGGCGAACATAGTTTTCGTCAAATCCATTTTTATAATTTTTAAAATCATTAAATTTCTTGCATTCTTATTCTAGCTGGAGGTCATTATTTTCAACAGTTCTTGTAGATTAAAAAACTTTACCTGTAATTTTTGGTAATAAAATGTTGTTATAATGTCAAAAATTTTGTTCGCCCTGTATCTTCGAAACAAATTTTTGCTGTATGTTTAAAAAACACCCTGTATATATAAAGGTCGTTAGGGGTTTGATTCCAAATATCTTAATGCATAAAAATATGATTCATTTTAAACAAAAAAGTTTAGTATATCATGGGTCAAAACTCAATTATTTTAGAAAAAGAAAATGCTTAAAAGTTTGAGAAATTTAATTTTAGGGCCAATTTGCCGCCCCCTAAGATTGCTGCCCCGGGCAAGGGCCCGGTTTGCCCACCACTAGCGCCGGCCCTGCACCTCTGCTATATAATATATATATGCTAGTTATTCTGTGAATATATTTTACTGAAATTTCATATTAAACTAGAATCAAATATGACTATCTTATAGAAAATAGTTCTCAAAAAACAATAAGCCGTGAGCTGAAAGATAATTTTAATTTAATAGCGATTGTTGATACAAATGATCAATAAAAAGAATGAAATATGAATTAATTGTAAGGTTATGTTAAATATAGTTAATATTTAGAACTACTGGAATATGTTAAAAAATTTTTTACCAATTTCCTTGGTTTGCTTGGCTGTTAACATGAGGTGGTCGATTGGATTGATCAATATATAACAGATAACAAAAAACAAATAAGAAATTTTTTAAAAAGATAACATCAAAAAAAAAAAGTATTAACATTTTTTAAAATTTATTAGTTACTAGACATTTTCACAAAAAATCTTTCAAAATAGTTAGATGTTCTATGTACAAACAAAATAGAAAAATACAATTAAAAAAGAAAAGTAAATAACACAAAAATTTCAGTTTCGGTGTATACATTTTTAAAGTAATTTTTTTTATCATTAATTTAATTGAAAATATTTTTCAAAAATTTAAGCGTAATTTTAAAATGAATTTTTCATTTATCAGGGCTTGGAAATTTTATCTTTATTGACTTGTTCGTCCTTATATATATAGCTTAACTTTATGAATAGTTATATACATTGGATAATGTAGACCATGGGTCAGCAACTTTGTAGTTGCCAAATAAACCTACCAATACAATTCATGATACTACTCGGTAAAAAATATTTGAAGCGACAACACAGGCAGAGTTAGGGAGTAGAGGTCAAAAACAGATTTTGAATTTTAAAACATATCTATTATACATCATTTTTACAAATACTTATTAAAATAAAAATATTAAACATATAACTATTCCATAAAAATAAATAATTAAAATTGTACATGCATTATGTCTGTATATCTTAGATATTTGTTACAAGAAAAAAGTAAACATAAAACATAAGTATTCCAACAGTATACTAAAGCAAAAGTTAGAGCTTTGATGCTCATTCATTCATCACTCTACTTAATATTAAATGGAAAAGGGCTAAGAGTAGTACAATGTCACAGAAAATTATAATGTGCATCAAATTTGGTGGGCATACTGTACGATTACAATGACTTACAGACAATACAGAGCATGTTTCAAAATGTGTTCTAAAAATATTAAACACAGTTCCATTTCTACAAATAGACTATCACTATATTTCATACCATATGGTAGATTTTAACGAGCATGAAATTTTTTAAAATATAATGTAATTTTATTTTTTTCTAATATGTACTTTTATACATGAATTACTATTTTTTCAAACGCCTAATGGTTTTTCAAAGTGGCAGTTCTTGGGTTTGATACCAGCACTATTAAATGATAAAAGAGTATGTATACACATCTGTTGGGATAAATGTTTATGAATTTTCTGCTTTGTTCAGTACTTATAAAAAGTCAGCTCAGAAGCCAAAACATGTGGAACGAAAATCTCTGCTAATCAACTACACATCATATTTTTACTATAATTTGTTACACAGGTTAAGCTAGCAAACAAACAAAAAAAAAAAAAAAGAATTAGAATTTGAAACACAGTGTAAAATTATTAAAATTAAGAATATTATTAATAGGTAATTATAGATTTTGTTACAAATTTCCTTTACCTACTACTTTTCACTAATTTATTTTTTAATAAAAATAAAAAACATTTAAAGCAGCTTCATAGATTGATTCAAGAAAATGAACAATTAAAATAAATTATAAAACTTAAAAAAAAAAAAAAAAAAAAAAAAAAAAAACCCATGAGAAATTGGTTCACTTTTAGAGTTAGCAAACTACTTGTTTCTAATTACAGTAAGACCCCGCTTGACGCGGGGGATACGTTCCATCAAAGTAGAGCATATGCGAAACAATGTTCGATCAATGCGAAACAGCGCTAAACGAGGCTATCTTTACATGTAAATATTGGGGTTAGGGGAAGATGGCTAGGAAATTGGTTAGGTATTAAATTTAAAAAGTATGTTTTTTTCATAAAAATAAAACCAAACAATTATTTCTTAAAGCCCAAATTAATACCACATTATTATTTCTTGCAAAAATAAAAACAAAATATAAATAACGAAACGAATATTCTTAAAAAAAAAACGAATAAAATTCTAAGTCAGTCATATTTAGTTAGCCTTCCGCATTTTCAGTGTTCTGCCTTTTTGTGACAAAAGCATCTAATGTTGTTTGCCTTTGTCTTTTGCATTGTTCTCTTAAAAGTTCTTCATAAACGGATAGAACATCTCTAACACCATGCCTTACTTTTGAGCTCCTGTCAAAATTCGGATCATTTTCAATGAATTGATCCATTATTTCAGTTATGGTAGACAAACTCCTTTTTACAAACGCCATCGAAAGTTCTTTTTGCTCTTCTTCTGAATCACTGCTGTCAACATTTTTGTTTTCTTCTTATTCAGTTAATTCCTTGAGCTCATCATTAGAAAGACTAGCCGCTGCTTCTTTCCGCACCAAACAAGAAACACAAGTACACTCTTTCGGATATGTATTTGAAACCTATCGCTGCATAATATTTCGGGGAATCCCCGTATGCTTCAAGCGATTTCGTGGAATCCCCGAGTTGAAATAAAAGAGCGCTAAACCGAAACAGCGATAAACGAAACAGCGTTAAGCGGGGTCTTACTGCATTTGTTTAAATTTTTTAAAAAAAAATTAAATATTGAATGTGTCCTATTTCCTTATTTAGAATAATAAACACTTTAAATTATATATGAAATTTTAGAACAAGTTTTAAGGGAAAATATGAAAATAATTTGGTTACTCCCTTAGCCATTTGTACTACACCTTTCTTCTTTTATAAGCATAACTAAATATTTTTTGAGATTTGAAACTCACTAGTGAGAGACAATGGATGAAAGGGAATTGTTGATTCATCTTAAATGATATTCAATGATACCTCATACTTTTAAACTGTGGTCAAGTGGCCACATATGGACTTCAGCAGCTTTTTCCTAAATTATCAAATTGCATAAACAAAGTCGGAATAATATCAGTGAATTTAGCAATCTTGTCTTCATGATGCTTTTTTATTAGTATCTAATCCATTACTTTTTAGTTGGGAAAGTGACACTTTTCAAGCCATTTACCGAGTTCTTTCATAATTTTAGAAAGAAATTTTAGCCGTTTCAAATAACAAATCTTTTTCAGTACAAATAATTTATTTCTGTTAAGAGAAGATTGAAAAGTTTAAATAGCTTGTTTATTTATAACATTTTGAACCAATTAATGCAAAATAAGAAAAGCCACTCTGAAGCTTTTATATAATACACCTATTTGAAGACAATTTAAACATAAAATGCATTAAATTCAAGCTGAAACAAAAAACTTTTCCAATTTATCTTACATAAAATTTGGTACCTTATCATGGAAAGACACTATAGGCTAGTAAACCATCATGCAATAATCATGAAAAACATGGCCAAGCATTATTTTGCTGATATAATACATGGGAACTAACGCAGATTTTTAATATTACTACAATTTCTATAGTTTAAAAACAAGCAGCTTTTGTTAAACAAACATAATTTTTTATCACAATAGAACAGTTTCAAAATCATTTATTCCTTCAACTTATCATAGATATTGATAATTATATTGTTTATGTAAAGATAATCATTGTTGCAATAAATGGTAAATATGGAATAACATACATGCTATTTAAATATTGAAATTAGTTGTTTTTTGTAAATTGTATGAGTAAAATACATGATTTCAATTTGAACTTCAATAATTAAAAAAAAGACATTTTTAATTAATACAAAAATATGTTATTTATAAACATTATAAATTATTATTTCCAGGTCTACAATTTGGATGATTGTGTTTTCCTAATTAATGAATTGTCAAATCATTACACAACATTTTCAAGAGAAGGACCAAGAAAATTGTGTATTGGTTTTACAAAAACTGGGAAGTCGAGAAAAGGACGTGTTAAACACAGACGATCTAGATTTATATGGATACAGAAAAAGTCTCAAAGAACTAAAAGAAACTTCTGTAATACACCAAGAAGACACTGCAGAAAAAGAAATATATTTTTAAGGAATGAAAGAAACCACTAAGAGTGCAGACAAAAAGGAAAAATCAAGACTGTATACTAAATGTCAAAGCAAAGAACACTAAATGAAATTTGTTTTCCAGCTGTGTATAACAGCATTATCTATATAATATACATTTTTTATTGATAAATGGAATTAAATATTTTTATGTGATAATTTTTTATTAACAAATTTGAAAATTATGAGAAAAAAATTAGTTTAGAACATTACCTCATTTAAAAAAAGCAATAATGAATTTCAAATATGTTATTAAATAAAAAAATTTTTAAAGCAACCATTGTAAATCATATTGATAAATACATTAAGTATTTGATTGTAGTATATATTATACCCTTAACAATGTGTTTTACATTAACTATAAATTATCAATATTTATTTTTGCTTCATATTTAAAAAGTTATGAAAATAAATTACAAATATTGCTTTTCCTATATTGCAAAAATTTAAAATATATAGTTTCTCTAAAATACCTTTTAAAAACACTTTTTTTCTTAAAAAGTTTTCTGCATATAATCCCTATACAATCTTTAAATATAGCACAATGAGCTTCATTTTAAAAAACTGTTTTAGAAAGAATAATTATGTTAATATATTGATCTAAGTTACCATCATTATATTTTATGAACTTATAAATTATATAGCAAATTACAGTACTCACATGTAGAGAAGAGTTTATTTTAATGTTATTTCAATAGCAATTCATTACTTCTTATAATTTTCTTTCTTATATAAGAATGTCACATTTCACTTCCTACCAATAAATGCAACTGTCTTGTAATGGGAAACACATTTAACTTGAGAAAATAAAATTTAGTAACTGGAAAGCATCATTAATCTAAAATTTTCAACTATTAGCAAAAAGCACATTGTATCTATTAAATTCTATTTCTTTTTACTTTGATATTACTAACATGCATCTTTAAAATTATAAAAAAATTAATTTCTTCCAAATTTTAGATTGCAAAATTTAAATTAAAAAAAAATTCCAATGGCTGGTAGCAAGGAAAAAATAGAAAATAAAATGGAGAAGGCAAACAAAAATAAAAAGAACAAAGTAGTGACTCAGCTGAGCAAATGCTCTCATTTCTCAATATTGGTTGCAGAGAGATCAACCAGTGAGAGCAATACATGCCTGCAAATGACCATTTCTTGATGTGAACTGCATAGAAGACAAATGGAACTCTGGGGAATTTTCAATTATTACAGATGTTTGGACAGGCAGTCATGGCCAATTAAGAGTCTCAGCATACCCACTGACTGGGACTTACGTGATACTGGTATAAAATTGTGTGTACACGTGTGGTTCACAAATAGAAACTTATTTCTTAAAAATTGTAGAAATGTTCAACAGTTTTTAAAAAATTATAAGTTTCCACAGTTTGGAATGTCTTCTCACAAATTGAAGTACTTTGTACAGAAATACTTTAAAAAGTCATAAGAATACTTTTAAAGTATTATTATGACAGGATTTGAGAAACAGATGCAAAAATATAAAATTTTAATAAGTAATTATAATTTTATATTTATTACACACAAATGTGCTAATGAAATGTGCTACATAGAAGTTTTCATAAAAATTTGCTAATGTAAATTATTTTATATCACCAAATGTATAATGATTTTGTAAAGTGCAAATATAAATGTAAGATTAGGCTGTGATATTAATTATCTGAAAGTTGCATAACATTTATACAATGCCCTAATTTTATCAAGTAAATCACATGCTTAATTTTATATAAAGTGAAAATATTAAACTAGAACAATAACTCATATCCATTCAAATAGAATTTACACATTTAAAGAATTATTGAATAAAAATAGAGGATGCTTATTATGAATTTCAAATATTTAATTTTAATGTTCTTAAATTATTTTCTAATGTCTAAGAAAGAGAAACTTCAATAGATAATTTCATCTGGAATATCTACTGAAGTTTCTCTATGTTAATTTACATTAGCATCATAAATATCATTGGTTTCCATAAGTATATATATATATACTACAAATCAAAAAAATATTTAAGAAATAAATGATAGCAAGTTAATAAACATATACATTTTATTAGTTAATATAAAATTAACCTTTTCTTCAAAAATATAAAATCCTTATACATTCCATTACAAAATCTCTTATCAGCTTTAAAAACCATAGCTATCAGTAAAACCATTTAAGACATTTTCAAGAAATAAAATTTGCAAGGTAAACATTTTCTATTAAAACTCAATTCATAATATACCAATGAAGCAAATGAACTGATTTGTTTTCAATAAGATATATTCAGCAATAAAAAGAAATTTAAAATGTAGTTATTAATATTTCTATGTAATTGTAATTATAATAAATTAATATGTTAATTCCAATATTTATATAGCAATAAAAAACCATTAAATTAATAGGTAACTCTTCTACTAAATTCAAAAATTTAATAAAGTTGAATAAATTTAAAAATAATTTGAAACATTATTACAATGATTTTATTTCAGGATTCAAATAACTTTATTCACTCATGCCCGTAACAAATAAAAAACAAATCTAAATAAATTTCTCAAGTATCTAGTTTTTAAAATAAACATTAAAGTTATCATATATAACTCCAAAGAAATATTTCAATTAATTTTAAGTTCAATTTAATTTTTTTTTCTTAAGATTTATTTTTTCTAAACTGTTACCTCAAAATCAAGATTTAACATTTATATAAACTACAGACATTAAAAATTTAATATTTTAAACGTGTTTCTTTTATAAGCATTTTACTTGGAAATTTTATTGACTTCATACGTAATAACGTTTCACAAACACTTAAGAATTAAAATTACATGTAAATATATCCCATTAATTATTTAAACATTATAAAGAATATTTAATATATTTAAAATTTTGTAGTGCTTAAAATATTTTAAAAAATATATTACAGATAATTTTTAATATCAGCTTGTTAATATTTAATTGTTATGTACCAGGCATTAGAACAAATAGACACATGCAACCAAAATATTATTTACTTAACAGCATGACTTTTATTTACCACACATACACAGCAGCAAGATGAAATAACATAAAACACACATTTATTTACAAGCATTTTAGGAATCCCATTTTTTCCATTCCATACCATCGGGTGGTTTTACTTCAACTTTCTTCTCCCCAACTTCACTCCAATTAGTACTAAGAACAGTTCCACCAGATTCAAACTAGAATTTAAAAGGTTGATTTTGTATTGCTTGAAATCAAAAGTAAATATCAAATAAATTTTCATATCTATCAACTTTTCTTTTAAAAAAATCAGAAAAGTTTACTACAGATGGAAAGTATTATGCCACAAAGTGTGGTTAGTTTGATAATGTAATAATCCAAGTTTTATCTTTTGATTATAGACAGAAATATAATGAAATTGTGTTTTCTTGCAGACTTGTACATTCAAAGAAATTACACCAAAAGAAATGATTTGGCACGAAAGCACTTCATATTATTCCATGCAATAAATCTTAATTGCATGAAAATGAAATGACAATGCCTATTTCAATATTGCTAGACTTATTTCAAATGTTGAGACGAGATATTTTAAGATGTGTTTGGAGGCAAAACTAAAGTAATTTAAGTAATTTTTTTCTTGTATTATTTATTTTATCACAAAAGTAACTGACTTTAAGTAAAACAAATACTTCAATAAATTTTGTTTTTCAATTTCATATTAAAATTAGAAGAGATAAATTGATTCATAATTATATTATAAGCAATATATATACTTTCATTGAAGATAATGGTTTATCTTAAGAGTTATTTTTTTTATCCATATGCAATAAGCCTTTATTTTGAACTGGAAAATTTTTCAACTTGGTTACTATTATATTTTATATGTCATTAATTTGCATGAATTTTAATATGACAAATAAAATTATTTGAATAATTTTATGGAACAGACTAGGAAATGAAATTTAGTTATTAGTTTAATTGATATTTTTAATTTAATGCAAAGTTGTCATGCATGAAAATTGTTACTAAATTTTTGCAAATTGATTTTACAGACATATCAATTATCATAATTTAAGAATTTATTTCAAAGGAAATATGTTTAAATTTATTCTATATCGATTACATATATATGCAACCAAAACTTGAAGCTTTGGAAATGTTATTTAAATTTTTTACCCATAAGATGGATTAACTATTTTAAAACTTTTTTTTATTTTATAAAATTTGATGTTATGATAAATAATGAATGATATGATAAAATATAAAAATATGCCTAAATAATGATTTTTTTTTATTTATGCGTTTCTTTCAAGTAATTTTATATAGACATTTACAATTTAATATATACAATAATCCTAATTGGAAGTACTCTCCTAATCGATTTATTTTTATGTGAAAAAATATACAACTATACAATAAAATGCATTGCAAATGAAAAAATAATAACATTGGAATTAAAATTGTTAAAAAAATTTTATTTTGGTCATGTTTGGAGAGATGTCATTTATCATGTGATTGTTTCATTCTTGATACAGTAGAAGTCCATTAATCCGGCATCCAACAGTCCGGAATGCCCGATAGTCCGGCATCACTCCGGAAAATTGTAAAAATTTTGGTTTTCTTCCAAAGTATGTCTGTAAAGCAAATAAAAACTCTCGAGAGCTATTCGGAAGTTTTCTGGGTGGTTCGAGATCATCCGGAAGCGCTCGGTATTGTTCGGAAACAATTAGCGGCCGGTTAGTCAATAGTAAACGTAACTTTTGAAACTGTTTATAAAAAAAGTGATTTTCGTTCTAACTGTACACAGGGTGACCATGTTTTTAAAACCTAAGCCTAAATAAAGTGACTCAGATGCCGAAATGGAAGAAAAGGAAAAATCAGCTGGGCAGAAGCTGCAGCATCACTAAATAAGTTTATCTCTTTTGCTGAGGCTAGTACAGTGTTCAGAAATTATTGATTTCCATATCATTAGAAATAAATTTTAAACTAAACGCCAAAAGTCAAGAAAACAAAAAGACATTCATGACTTTTTTGAATCTAAGTGAAATATGTTTTACATTACGTGTACATACATTATATGAAATGTAAAATAAACTTTGTGGTATGTATTTGCATACTGTATTTGTAGTTTAATTATTAACCTATTGTTTTTATAATTACCGTCCGATAGACCGGAATTTTCGGTAGTCCGGCACCGAGCCGGTCCCGAACGTGCCGGATTATCGGACTTCTACTGTAGATATATGAGATTCCAGGAATCCAAACACCAATTATTTACAAAGCAGAAACTACACACAAGTAACCTGGTAGGTAAGTTTGATACCAGCCTAAGAATTCCATATTTCTATCCCTATATTATTTTTACGGATCCAACAGGCCAAGAAGTGCATGTATTTGAAACATAGCTTTCATTGTAAAGTAAAAGCTATGTTTCAAATCATTCTTTATTCAGACATTGACATCAATATATTTCTTTATTTCATCAATATTTTTGTAGTGAGAAATTAAATGACAGAGAAAAAAATTTCAGACCAAATTAGATATTTCAGTATTTTCTTTTTGAGTCTTTATATAATACTTAAATTTTAAATATCAAATTTATAAGGTTATTTTTTATATTTTGTATTAATTAAAATGTAAGAGTAATAAAAAATTATTTGATAACAAGTATTATGTCTTAAAAAATATAGAGCATGCAGACAGTTTATAATAACTTACTAAGAATGGGGGGAAACCCATATTCAATTAATTAGATGAGCAATTAATTATAATTTAAGCAATCTTATTTATATTCAGCACTGTCAACAAATAAAAATTACCAAAGTCCTGAATAACTGTTTTTAATTACTCTTATTTTGGTTCCTTTTTACTGTAAGTAGAGTAAAGTAAATTAATTATAAGATATTTTTCAATACATTATGAGCAAAATTTTGGACAGAACAATGGAAATCAATGTTATTTTCTATTATTTTTATACTTTTATTAAAACTGCTTGTTTTCACATCTCTTTTCCCAAAAAAAATTATTTTAACTTCTTTCATATAATATAAATAAGAGAAAATTTAAGTTGACCAACTACTCACACATCCATTTATTTAGTTTTATTAAATATGTACATTATAAATATGAAGTTAAATTATGAAATAAAATAGCATCTTGTATAATATTTTGTTTCTATATGTAATTCATACATTTTTATTTACTTAGTGAAAATACTTTTAAAAACATTAAAAATAAACACTGCATTTTAGTGCAGGAAACCAATTTATGCAATACAGAGTACTAAAAAATGTTTCAATCTTTTTTCTTAATAAAAAAAATATACATATAAAAGACAATTAAAAATTAAGCACTTACAAATGATTTATTCATTGCTTTTCTAGTTTCATCAGAAGAATCTGCATAAATTTTTTGAAAAAGCTGATTAAGTGCTGCTTCTCCTTCCAGTTTTTCATTAGCTTCTTCTTTCTTAATTTCTTCAGCAATTTTATCCCAATCCTTTTTTTGTGACTTTGAAGAAGGGTACACTTTTATTACATCATCTAAAATAAATTTTTAATTAAATTAAGCATAACAAATATTCACATTCATAAAAATACTCATATTTTTTACACTTTAAAAGACACTCGTAAAATAAACATTTTTAAAAATGATAGAGAAAATTTTTTTGAGTGAAACAGGATCAGAATTTTACAGCAGCTATGGATGAAGAAGAAAGTTAAATTCAATCCACAGTTTTTCAGTAAAAACAGCATCAGTTTTTATTATGTGTATTTTTTAAAATAGATTTCTCCTTCAGTTTTCTTATTAATTGTACAATAGACAAAAAAAATTTAGAGCTTTACCTCAAATCTTCTTATTAAATGAATATTAATAAATAAAATTAATTAAAAAAAATTATACTAACCAAGCTTACTTTCAACCAAACTTTTTATTTAAATTCTACTTTATTTTCAGAAGTTTTCATGTAAATTTTTATGCTACATACAATATTATTTCCTACCAAAATAAATAATAATTTCGTTTTATTACATATCTATACATATTTAATTTTTTTTTTTAATTTTGTGAATTGTTTTAAAATTGCCATTGAAAATAAACCAAAAATTTCAATGAGGAAAAAGATGAAATATTAAGTTTGATTCAAAATATTAACAGAAATATAAAAAAATTATCATTTGGGAAAAAATTGACGTTTAAGTTTTGAAAAAATTGCTTAAAATTATTATATACAGTAGCAATATACATTTCAAAAATTACAAAGTGGCTTGAAATTATCATTAAAATTAAGTTGATTTTTGAATGCTTATTTTATTATACCTTTTTTTTCATCAACAATTTTCCCAAAGTTACAAAGTAAACATTAATGACTCAAATGCAAAAATATAAAATTTGTTAGATTTGCCTTTATTTGAGTTGGCTATTACACATGCAAGAGATTCGTTTATCTTTCAATTGCAAATAAGAGTTAATGTAACTGAAGTCTACACTTTAAAAACAATATTTATAACAAATACAAACATTAATGTCTGATAAGGGAATTGAACCAATGTGTAGTACTATAAAGGATCAAAAAAACAGAAATTATCTCTTAATTAAACTGTGTGAAGTATATTTTTCAATTTTTAAATAAAGAGCTCTTACCTGTTTTTGATTTGGCAGGGCTGTTTGGTTCTTTTTTACTTTCAAGAGAGCCCCACATAATATCTTCTAATTTTTTAAGTTTAATTTCAATCTATAAAAGTCAAATAGAAATGCAATTCTAAAATTTGAACATAAAATGTATTTTAGAATATTTAACTTTTTCAGTTAGATATGTAAAATTGAAAACATAATTACTTTTGAAGGAAATACTTTCCATTTCATCTCATTTGGCTTTATCTTATGAGCTAAATTTATTATTAATGAGAAATCTGTTTCATCTGGAAGTTTTGCAAAGCAACTGAGCTATAAATAAAAGAAAATGCACTTTAAATGATACAATCTAACTCTTTATATATAGTTTGATTTTAGTATACAAGATTGAAATACATATATTATATAAATTTACTTCTGAGATTTATTCAATGATGAATTTCATAATTTAAATAGGCTATTAAAAATAATTTTAAAGATTAGATTAAATTCTAATTATGATAATTATATTAAAGTCATAATTTTTATTTATAACAGTGCAATGAAATGGAAACATGACTATTATAACAAAAACAATTAAAAACTTTACTGTAAATAATAGCATTTCCATTAAAACAAATATAGGCATCTGCATACATACATACAATATTTAGAGTTTAATTTAGTTTAGCTGTTATTTTACAGCCACTTTTTACATGAATATTAATTTGATAAGGGCCTACAATTTAAGTGTATTATGAATCACCCAAACATCCAAACCCGAATGGTAACTGAAACAATGAACAACTGTTTTTAGAGAATAATAAAGTTATATATATAAAAAAAGCAACATGATATAAATGTCAGGTCTGTTTAATTGATTTCTATAAAAAAATTGTTTGAAAAAAAATGGAATATGGAAACTAATAAAAAAAAAAGCAAGTAAACAAAGATACACTTACAGACAAATAAAAAATTTGTTTCCAATCTTTTAAACACAGTATTGAATTTACACAATTAGTTTTTTTCTCCTCAAGAAGAGATACTGTCTTGACTAAAAAAATATGGAACTGTTTTTGCTTATCAACTTATTTCAATCACAAAATTTTTGATGTGAACGATTTTTTTATTTAAATGAAAATATTAGTCAATTGTTACTTATTTTTAGTAAGCTATCAAGCTGAATCAGAAACTCTTTTATAATGTGATTTAGGAAAAAATTCAGAGCTAAGTAAAATAATATTCATTTAAGGTAATTTCATCTTGATTATATTTTTTCACCTACTGTGCCAAACATACTCTTGTTGGCACCATTCAATGACTTGCAAGCAAAGACCTCACAATATTCCTTCTGACATTATTTATAATGCATTACTGGTTAGACAAAATGGAACTTAAGAAATGAAAAAATTTAATCAAAAAATGTTTACAGGATGGGAAAATTATGACTAGAGTGCTAGGAGCAAATCTTTGATGAATAAAATAATGATAAATTGATGCAATGAACACTATTCAATAATAGATATCAGTTTCTACAACATTACTGAAAAGGAAAAAAGCAAGAATCAATTTAAAATAACACCATAATTTACCCTTATACATAAAGAAAACATATTTAAAAGTTTTTTTTCTTATTATTACATCCATCTTACTTTATCTGAATTAAAAAAAAAAAAAAAAAAAAAAAAAAAAAAAAGAATTACATCCACTCACAATTCTAGACAAAAACTAAAGATTTTGGAGATTTATTAGTAACTCTTTGCATACAGCTATTCACAGATGTAGTTAAGATGTCAATTTATGATTAACTTTTTAATAATGCCATTTAAACGTTAAGATACCCAGGAATGTCAACTGACAGAACATATTTAAAGACCAAAAATTTGTAAATACAAAAGATTTTTTACTTTTTTTTACTTCATATATACATGTAAGTATATACAATTTTAAGTTTTTTATGAAGACTGAAAAAATGTTATAGTTCCCTCTTAGAATTTGATTTAGTTTCTAATGCATGTAAATTGACTTTGTCTTCATTCAATAAATCATTAGATGTTAGAGTGAAATGTGAAGATAAAGTCATATTCTATATCAGTTTACCCATGATAGAAGCTAAAACTTGGATTGACAAAGTTAGAAAGGTCCAAAATTTTCATCCCCAAAAACATAATTCTGAAAATAAATGATTGGTGAATATTAATGCATTTATAACAAGTGGAAAGATTGTCACATCAATTACTTTCTCATGAATGCACAATTGCCAATCTTGTTCAGTTTTGTAATTAAGTGTTTTACAAAATTTACAGCAAAAACAACAACTAAGCAAATTTTGATATTTCATTTATATTTTTTAATAAAATAAAGGAGGTAAAGTGCAGATGCTGCTCTATAATGGGAAGCACATACTCCACAAAGGAAATTTATTTAAAAATATTAAATCTTTCCTTTAGTAAATTTCAATATATTTATTGTAATGACAAAATTATGGTAAATATTGAACACTTCATAAAAAAAATATTATAATAAGATAGGGCTCACTACTTCTTGCATCTTTTATTAATTTAAATGATTGTAAATTTAGAAATAAAGTCAATTACTAATAACACCACTATCAAAATTAAGACATTTTCCCACGCAAATCAGATATATTATAATAAGATAGAATGGATGTTTATCTCTTAAATTTCATATGTTCTCTATTTAAACATATTGCATCATTAATGTTAAGAATTTAACAGTAAGCTATTTTTAAGCTAAGTAATTTTATTCTATTTTACATTTTAAATAACACTTAAAATGCAAAAT
>JAPDSC010031802.1:65519-88555 GCA_026290005.1 Latrodectus geometricus | reverse complement strand
TAAAATAACATGTTGCCCTGTGTTTGGTAACAAGATTAATAGATTCTAAGTAAATGGGACAAAAGTTTAAGTCTTCATCTTTTGTCCCATTTATTTAGAAAATAAATTTCGTTATTTTCTTTTAACATAAAAAAATAAATCTATCAATAGAAAATTCTTTTCTTCTTCTGACAGGTGAAATAATTAGGCAATAAAAATTATTGTATATGATAATAAATCTAAGATTTGCCTTAGAGTGTCATTTTTTAACATTACAAATATTGAAAAGTAGCTTACTAATTATTACATATAATTATATAACAGAAGAAAAGTATCACTAATCAAACATTAATTATAAAAAAATTTCATTAGTAAATATATTATACATAATTTCTCTCTCATTTATAAACATATAATTAAAAAACTATTCCTCCTAGACAGGGATAGACGCCAGATTAAAATTTTACTTAAATTCTTAATAAATCAGTAACATATTAATATTATATTCTTTGAATTAAAAATAAAGAAAACCATTTTGTTAAATATAGAGCAAGTCATTCTAAATTTTATCACTTTTAAGCAATGAAAAGTTTTCCAGAAAATATATTATTTAACATTGTCAGGATGAATACAGTTAAGAAACATATATTTGTTTGATTTTGATGAATATTTAAAAACTTTTAAACCATATTTCAGTAAAATATTGACATGTTGGAGTGACAATAGGTTTTGATAAGATAGCCATATTTTCCTGTATATAATCCACACATATTTAAAAATATATATATATATTTGCTTTGTTAATAATTAAACGAAAGAAATGGATTATTTACAAACTGCGTGTTTTATATATTTTTCTTTTATACCATGCATGCTATGTTTTTTAATTTACATTAACATGTTTGTAGCCATTTTTTAATTTGCTCTCAGTATAGCTTTTAATTTAAAATGCGCTATGTAATTTAAAAGTGCTTGCTTACATATGATGATATACAAATTTGAATATTTTCAAAACAAAATAGCTCACGAAATAGCCAAGACAATTGCAAAATGTTGTTAGCGAAATGCAACCTTAATATCTTTACGAGGAACCCAATTCGTTCTTGAACCTAATTGGACAAAGCTGCTTATAGCTTAAATAACTCAGGTGTGTCCTGATGCCACCTGTTATTTATTTTATGAAGCATAAACAGTATTTGTTTCAAAACTATCTTGGATGAAAATGTGCTTTAGGCGCTCTTCTTGTGAAAACTGTTAGGCGCGTTTTCAAAAACACTGATGCCATGGCGAAAATTCTACCATTATTTCAAAGTGAAACTTATTTAAAGACCAATGAAAAGGCTAAAACAAAAAAGTAATGAAAGAGCATGCGCGAAAAAACCCTTAAAATTTATGAGTTGGCAAAGAAGGGAACCTAAACCACAAATTAACCCTTTCTTGTAAAGATTTCTGATGGAGAATGCTTTTTATCAGAATATCGGTGACAGAGTATAATACACACAACAAAATTCGAAACTTTTTTAACACATCCGAGGTTTATATACAAGAAAATATGGTAACTAGCATGATCTTAATTCAATGAAGTTGACTTCAAATTGAAAAAAGATTGCAGAAGTTCGTTAATCTGCGCTTTAGGTCCCCTACTCTGCCAACTTGGCGATAAATGCACCAAGCGTGGTAAACCGAACGTTTTTATACCTAATGAGCTCTTTATAGCAACCTCCATAGGAAATAATTTGCGCTTTTTTGCGCATGCTCATTAATTGGTTTTTTCTTTTAGAATTTTCATTGGTCGTTAATTAGTTTCAGTTTGAAAAATCGGTTATTTTCATTGGTTGCTGATTAGTTTAAAACCGTTAAAAATCGTATTCCATTATCGCCATGGCAACAGCATTTTTGAAAACGTGCCAAGTACGAGACCCACAGCACACTTTCGCCAAGTTGGCAGAGTAGGGGACCTAAAGCGCATTTTCACCCAGAAGTTTTATTTCACTTGGTTATCTGTTATTAGATGCAATCGCAATGCCTTAATGAAAATTAACAGCAATTAGCACTACTTTTAAGATAAATGTTGTTTAAGTTCATTTTATGGCCAGACAAAATGCTTGAGACACTTCAGAGTAATTTCCTTTAGTCTCTTTATAAGTTACTTTTGTTATTAACGAAATCAAATTATCCAATTCAATACATTATTCAAGGATTTACCACAACTATAACAATATATATGCAACCATTGACCAAATATACTTTAACAATAGCGAATGCTAATATTTAGTTGATTTTCATAATTGCATAAAACTTAAAGTCCAATGCCACATAAGTCAATTTCGGTAAAACTTTTGGTTTTGTCGATTTTTTTAAATTCTGTTTACTTATATTTCTATTAACCCAATGGCATACAAGTCAAACAATCATTCTTTCACAGTTGTATTTAATAAAGATTCATTTTAAAAACAGATTAATATTCAATAAAATGTATTTATATTCAAAATAACAAATAAACGTATAACATTTCACATAAAAATATTTTTTCTCGTCAGTTTCTTTAAAAATGTTATTTGTGTTTTAGAAATTGTGTAAAAAATTATTTATATATAAATATATAAGCTATTCTGATATATACAGTTATGCAAGTATAATAATTTTTCAGCTCAGATATGAATGTAAGAACATCGCCAAATTACTTAATAAAGAGAATATCAAGAAGTTTTGCTAAGTTTTTCAATCTGTTGATTACACAGAACGAGTTTCCAGAAGTTTCGATAATCCGTTAATTTTGATTATGTTTGAATTTATAAAATAATAAGAATATATATTGAGTAATTTACAAAATATTTTGGCATACTTTATATTAGAGTGCGAACACTCCATGCTCCTAAGCAGAAAATTCTCGACAACTTCTTAGACAATCTTAAGATCAAAATACAAATCAAAACAATGCAACTTGCGGGTTGCGAACTTGCAAGCTCGAAACGTTTACTTGGTGATCACGGTTAAGACTATTTGAGAGAAGAAAGATATCAGTGAAAATCACAGAAACACGTAATACATTGAATACAATCTTGTAAATGAAAAAATTTTGCTGGAAATTTATTAACTAAAAATAGTACAATTTTGGAAATAATTTTTGATAACCTATTATTTCTTTTAATTATAATTCTGACACGTATGAATGATAATGAAACTGTGTGAAGAAGTTGCGTTTTTATAGTGAGATACCGCTTTGTACACCGTTAATTTGAGGAAATCTTCAATTAAATACATCACTACTTTTTAACTCATTCTTAAATAAATCCGAGATTTGATTGGCTATCCAAATTATGAGAAGCAACTAGGAAGAAACTACGGGAACGTTGCTAGAATATGCGACTTATGTTGTATTTGGCAATAACAAGATTTATAAATTACGGATATTTTTTTTCCCACAATTTTATTCCTCGTCAAGATATCGTTTCTTCAAAAATAAGGACGCAATTTATATAATGGAATATTTACATTCTAATTGAAAATATAAATTATATTTTATTTCCAGCAAAGTTAATTTGCTTTTGATATTTTTTGCTAGATAAAAATAATATATTTTGTCTAAATTTTAACAAAACTTTTATAAAAATAAAATGTTGTATATGCTGTATATCAAAATTTAAGTTAAAATGATAAAGGATTCATATGTTTTGATCCTTTTTTACTTCATTATTCTCGTAAGAAACTGAAATTTTAGTAAAATTTTTATTAATTAAAAGAAATATTTTATTCTTCGCAAATTTATTAATAAAAAGCACAATATTTAATGAAATATTTAATTTATTTACAAATTATTAAGTTATCTATATATTATAGCCAAAGTTAATCTAACTGTATGAGACAAAATGAATTCTACTGTATGTGTTCCATGAGGCGAGAAATATTAAAAATGTAACCTATAAAATAATAATTATTTTTTAAATAAAATTAAAAAAATAAATCAAAGGACAAAATTTGCTAAGAATTAAAAGATGTGGAATAGACAAATAAAATATAGCTTTAGTTTTTAATATATTTTTTATAAAGCAATAAAAGAATAATTAAAATACTTTCCCATACAACACGATTTGATCCAATAGAAAGATATGCCATCATCAATGTGACAAATGTTAATCTAGTTGATGTCTAGTTTTCGTCCAAATAAGATCCAGAAGGCGGTAAATATACACTTCTTTTACGTTTATTTTACTATCTGATGGAAAAAATTTGGATGTATTAATGCGCGCTTATCTGTGCACTAAAATGTTTTACGGATGTACTTTAGAAAAAAATTTTAACTATTGAAATAACTAATTTATCTCTTGCAGCGTATTTTTTCCCAATAGACAAGATGAATTTGCTTTTTTAAATAATTGTTATACGAGAGTTTTCCTTGTGTAAATTATAGTTTCTACTTCATAGAATACTCTCCTGTAATTGTTATATGAGAGTATTCTATGAAGTAGCTCAGTCTTTGTCAACTAAAGAGTTTATTCTTTTGCTTAAATCTTTTTAAATGTTATAGAATTTTCTCAAAATTTAATTAGAATATTTATTATTTTAGAGATAATATATTTTGAAAATTCAGTTTTGTATTTTTTAAATTAAAAGGAAGTTTTTCCGTTTCTTTCGCAAGTTAAAATACCTTCTAGGAAAAAAAAATTATGGAAAGAATGTAAATTAGATTGAGGAAAAAAGAACTCTATTATTTTTTCGGTAGATGGCTGTAGAGATCTATATTTCGTTAAGTATCAACCAAACAATTTCAGATTTATGCTGGTTGGAAAAGAGACATTTCGTATTAAAAAAAAATCTTTAACAATTTTTTATTTGTTCCATTCAGTTATGAATTACAAGACGTTAAGCTTTCAACAAGGAGTTAAAAATCAACAAAAAGAAATTTCTTTACATTTTAGTTTTTTTTTTTTTTTTTCAAAAAGGTAAATATGCAAATCAGGCGGCTGGAATTGGAAATGCTATTAATTATCCCAAGTACTTGCAATTTTAGTTTCGTTAATTATGCATAAGTATTTTTGATGTTAAAGATGCGCCTGTAACAAGTAAGCCCGTTTTCAAAAATATCGATGAGATCACAGAAATAGCTTAAATTGACAATCATGTTAATAGTCTTAGCATCGCTCAAGAGCTACAAACCAATCATGATCTATTTATACCATTTTCACATAGTAAATCTGAAATATTTAAAATAATATGGAAAATAATGGATTAATAATAATTTCCCCAAACTATTGAAATAATTATATAATATATTACTTTATATATAATATATAAAGTAATATGTAATAAAATGATAAATCTAATGAAACTTATAAATATAAGTTAATTCAAGAAAATCCTCATTAATCAATAATGTTTATTGCTGAAAAAATGCAGTTTATCTTTTCATGCATTAATCAATACCTTAATTACGTTCATTCAATTTGATAAGTAAAATTAATTAGAGATATTTTATTATTAGTAAAAATATCTGCTTAAACAAATTTAAAATTTCTTAGTTGGAATTCTGACATACAATAACCTCAAAATACTCTTTCGGAAATGTTAAACTTTTGAATTCAATAAATAATCCATTTAAGGGGTTGCATCTCTGTATGTGGGTACTACTATTTAAATCGTTTACTCTTTGGATTTGTTTGTATAAAAAAAATTACAAATTCTCAAAATTTGTTATAAAAAATCTTCAAATTATTAATATAGGAATTCGATTTATGAGCAAAATATAACGTTATTACAATTATCAGAATAGAACTTAAATAATCAAATAGAGAATTGAATTTACAAATTTGGGTTCATATAAGCATAATAAAAGCATGCTGGTGTTGTGTTGGCGCTTCGCGTTCCCAAAGCACAAGTTCCGATGTTCGATCCTCTGCTGGGAAAGGTCGACTCAGTCTTTCACCCCTTCAATGGGTCTATAAAACTAAGTACCAAACATGCTTAGGAACTAAACATTGGGAGGTTTGCGAAAGGCTGATCACCTAATCAGAACATATGCCTCCCACCCCAGGGCTCCCAACCGAGAAAACAGATATTGGTACGTTTGGCTTTTGCCCCCTATGAGCTGTCATTTCATAGAGTTTAGTTGAATTTATAAACAGAATTACTATTTATAAAGGAATACATTATTATTTTATGATAATACTCATGGAGCTGTGAATTCTTAATGGAATTTAACACATGAAATGCTCATTTACACATCATTTACACCAAAAACTAATTGACATGTTTTCAGTCCTTACAAATATGAATTTCACTCGTGGAGTGAATTTCACTCGTGTTTAGCAGATATAGATATTCTGCCACGATTAGGAGAAAATTGTATTCTAATTATTTTATTAGAAATTAATAAAGTTTTCAAAATTAAATCAAAAATTATCGAAAAATCAATTTGGAAATTCTTTTCGGTATATCATCCTGTTTCCTTTGAAATGCATTTCATCATAAATGAGCATTTTTGGATAAAACATTAGACTATAAACATTGGGCGCTCATTCAGAACAATTATCAGCATTTTCAAATTTTTACGATTTCTATATTAAAAGGCATTTTGCATCATGGCAACAAACTATAGCAGTTCTGCGTCCTTTATCCTTTTCTCGTTCAATACATGAGATCCTTTTCTCGTTCAATGCATAATGAGATCCTTTTCAAGATACAATGAGATTCTTTTTCCTTTGAAATGCATTTCATCATAAGTATCCATACAATGATCTCATTGTATCCATACAATGAGATCCTTTTCTCGTTCAATACATAATGAGCTACCATATCTGGTAGCTCATTATGTATTGAACGAGAAAAGGATCTCACGTTCAATACATAATGAGCTACCAGATATGGATGTTACGCTATCACTTTCTGCATTAACACTTTTTACAAGGGGTATAGAAGCTGTTTGCGTAAAATGTATAAACAAGGTTCACTGACTATGGACAACTTCTTCCGGTAGGTAATGCTTGGATACTATTCAAGTGCTTGATAGATTTCTGCTGATAGGTTATGTTCTAAAGTAATATTAAGTTACTTAAACTGAAATAAATTAAACTAAATATAGAAATATTATATTTCTCTGTGGTTTTCAATGTGATCTTTGGAGTAAATGCTCCCATCTTTGATTTTAGAAATTACTGAAATATTAATAACAATGTAGCTGTTTTCTGCTGTCTTTGTACACGCATGATTGTCATACAATGTGCTTTTTAATTTTCGGAATCCCTTCTTTACGATACCTGTTCACAGTCAAAGAAAATTTCTTCGACAAAGTAGAAATTTAACTTTATCTAAAAAACTGTGTAACCACAGTTCTTAGCTGTAAGTTGATTAAATACGTAGTGCTAAAATGTATTAATAACATTAAGAATTTCCGTTACTTATTGATGATAATTTAGTAATTGAGTAAAATGATGCTTCCAAAATTATTATCGTTTATATTAAGTCAATTTTCTGTTTGAACAACGCTAAGAATTCATTTGTATTTTCTGAACAACGTGCATTTATTTATATTGTTTTAAGTATTAATTTCGCAGCGCTTAAAGATTTTGCCTTGGAGTTATGAAATATAAATTACTTATAGTAGAGAGTGCATATTAATTTAATTTCATTTTGTATATTACGGAAAGAACCTTATTCACTGTCTCATATGCAGATGCCAATTTAAATATTAAATTTTTTTAAGGGGTGACAAACCAATATCGATTATAAGTACCATATGGTTCTTTTAATCATTTTATTAAAACATGAACGAATGACTTTTATCCCCCTTGCATGGAAAAAATTCGTCACCACTGGGCTATTATTGCTAATTTAAGTTCATATTTTCCTAATTTCTTATGAACCTTTTAAAAAGCGGGAAATATATTTTAAATTTTTTTTAATTATTCAGAAATGCATTGGTAGGGTTTTCGATAAACAGAATATATTTATATCAAATTATATTTAATCTGCATGAGAAATTTAAAATAAATATGAGACTGCAAGTGTTTTAGATATTTCTCGATATTTTCTTTGTTTTTTGACTGTTAAAAATATTCCAAAATTAAAACATTATATGGAATTTTCATCAATATTTTAAATCAGGATTGTCTAACATAAGGCCCATAGTTTCCATGCGGCCCGTGGAAATTACCTCTACATTTATAAATTACCTTTGAAAAAGAAATATGCATAATTTATACATTGACTATAAAATACAAATAAAATGTAACATGTATTTATGCCATTGATGACATTATAAAACGTAGCATCAAAATTACTGGAAATCTGACCAATATAGCTTGATTATCCTCGAATATTCGAAAAAACAAGCTCAGGTTTAGAAGAAGCGAAGTCAAGCGGAATGGGTAAAGTTAATTAATCATTGTTTTATCTGAGATGCTCAACAATTCTAAAGCTTCTTTAAATTGAAAACTGGGTGAAATATGCCTTCACATAAAAGGAAAATAACGAATGATCATCGTGTTTATAATGACCATTGAGAATCAGTTTATTTAATCCCAAACAACAACAATGAACTTTAGATCATTGTTTCTATGCAAGTACTATATTTTCGCAATATAATATAAAGTGACATTACACTGCATTACAAGAGAAAAGATTTCAGTAATGTACACGAGAATCAAGAAAGACTATCATTACAGATTATAAAATAAAATAAAATAAAATAAAATAAAATAAAAAAAAACTAAACAGCAAGCATTTTATTTTTAAATTTTTTTTCCAACAATTTCAGTGTTGCCGCTTGGTTGGAGCCAGGCTATGGGTCTTCTCTGGCTTTAATCTCTAAATTAGAAGACCCAGGGGGTGCTGCAATCTATGAACCAAAGCCTAAGTCTACTTCCTACCTCGAATGAAGGTGCCCTTAGACTACCAGGAATTTGATAAATATTCCTATACTACCACTGATGGGTCAGATCTAATACAAGAACTGAAACTGGATTTGTTAGACTTTTAAAACAACAATTTCTTTTATGATACAATATATTTTTCACCAAAAGGCTTTACGTGAAAAACTTTATATCAAATAAATTTTAAGAAAGTAATTATTAAAATAATTAATATTATTAGACGGAATAGTCGTGCTTTGACTCATTGAAATTTTCATGATTTTTAGCCCATGTAGATGTTACATATGGGATTTGTTACTTTACACCAATATGTGTTAGTGAAGCATCGGTTATGATTCTTTGCTTTGCGCAAGGAGATTCCAATTTTTCTTAAGTATGAAGACAAGTTCAAGCACTAAGAAACTGAAAAACCAAACGATAGATGCAAAATTTTTATCGTCACTAGCATTTTTAACAGACCTGACAGCCTTCCCCAAAGCATTGAATTTAAACATACAAGGAAAACAGCAGACTGTTGTTAACTTATTCGGGCACAAATGGATTTAAGAACAAAATTAAATTTTTCAAGTATTTATTAGAAAAAATGACTCCCAATTTTTCCAAGTTGTAAAGACCATTTGGAAGAAAGGAATATTTTTGAGGAAGTTTCAGATTTATCTCACTTTACACGGACAAACTATAGAACTCGAAAATCGATTTAATAATTGAAAAAAAAAAAAAAAAAAAAAAAAAAAATCTGAAGACATTTCAGTTTTTATTCAGCCTTTTGCTATTTCAGTTGAGAATGTAAATAGAACAGTCTTTCAATTGTTTTTATGTGATTTACAATTAGATCCTTTTTACCATCCTGTTAAATGAGATCTCGAGTGCAAAAAATGACCATTGGGCGATAAATAACTAAACCAATCCTTTTTACCAAAGAAGAACTGAAACTGGATTGGACGTGTTCACATCGATTCCATAAGAACGATACTTCAGCTTGTGAAACATAGAACTTACACTGGGCTAAATATAAGTAAGAGCGTATTTTTGCGAAAGCAGTTTTTCAAACATGAAATTTATAAAGTCAAAATATAGATGTTCCTTCACTTATAAGCCACTTATATTGCCGCTTCGTTCATCAACAAATACTAAGGATAATATTCATGCATTAGTTAGTGAAAACCAACATCCTCAAATTTATTTTATTGTAATTTAATTACTATTTATAGGAATAAATAAAAAATAATACAAACACGCTTTTTATTTGTACACTATACTTATTGAAACTCACTTATAATGTTGTATACGAAATATTTTATAATGCAACCATCCAAAGCAAATTCTTTTATTGCATTTGGGCCGCCCTACTTTCAATAAAATTCTTCATATTTTTTCGTATGGTATACGAGAAAGACATTCTTAAGATACAAATTTTTAACCAAAATTTGCTACGTTATATTTAAAAAACTTTTCTTCCTCCCTCTTTTTTGTAGAAATTGAAAACTGGGAAAGATTTATTTCCTATGATTTTTATTGGCTAAAAATTTAATTTGAATAAACAAAAATTTTATATTTAATTTGAATAAATGAAAATGAAAATTTAACTAACAGATGTTATTTATTATGTATTCCTAAACAATTCTTTTCTGAAATATTACTTTACGTTTAGACAGACTTTTGTAAAGTAATGCACAAAAAGTATTTCTGTATGCACATTACATTTTTTAATGAATTTCTTAATTTGTTTCCATTTTTTATATCATTTTGAAAAATGCATGATTTTTCGAAATGATATCAAAAAAGGAATTATGTAAAATTTTATAACTGTTATCTTTTTTAGAGTATTGTATGATTTTGTGATCTCTAGGTATCTAACTTATATTAAAACTTGAGTGAACTTGATCATAATCCAGAATTAAATTTGGAAGTTTTGGCGAGTTTTGGTGACACAAATAAGTGATTTTAATGTAACCCAAGAATTGAAGTGATGACGCCTCTTTCCTACTTTCGTTTTATTCCTCATGTTTGTTTGAATATTTCCTCTGGATAACTGCTTACGCACTTTGTTTACATTTTTAAATTGTCCAGCCTGTCACAAAATCCGAAATTAAGATCTAGTTTTCTGCGAAAGCCAATAAAGTTTTTGTTGCTAATCAAATAAAGTTCAAGCATTCGTTGCTATTTAATTGTTTTAAACCTTTTCAGTGATGCTTTCATATTTACAAAAATCAATAATTACGTGAATATATAAATTTTTAATGAATATTATTAATCAAGTAAATTAATGTTATATTTTCTTTTTTTAACAAAAATTTATGAAAATTTTTTAAAATAATTCTTTTGAATTGTATAAGAAGTTTCCTTTATACCCAAATATTTTCTTATGTACAATGTGCTGTGATAAATTAAAATCCATTATACTTATAATTTAAAATGTTGGTACCGGTAATTTTTCTTCGCCTTTATTTTTAAATTAAAGAAGTAAACTAACTTGAATTACTAACGTATGTCATTTGATCTACCTATGTTTACCATATGCATATCAATTTTACCATCAATAATTTTTAAATTAACTCCTGTCTTTTAAATGTACATTATTATTACTTAAATATTAATTACAATTAAGTATAGATTGTGGCATAAAATTTATTTTAAATATACCAATTTATATAATTGTTGTTTAGTTAAAACTGCAATTTATGAAATTAAAATTAATTTTCACTATTAGTGAATCAAGCAAATATATATATTTATAAATGTGAAGATCCATTGAAAAAACTATTTGCAACTTGGATTTCTTAGTTTAATGATTGATTAATCTCTAATTTAATACCATTTTGGAGGATATAAATGTAGTTCTGTAAGACTTATTCAAACAAGATTGTTTTCATATGAAAAGTCATGTACTATTTTATTAATATACAGTATGCACTACATTATTTTAAAAATGTAAAATTTATAATTTTTATTTATAATAAATTACCAATGATTAGAAATACTTAATAATACTGAAAATTTATTGTATTCAAATGAGAAACTATGAATAAAGTTCAGATTTAATATATTTTTGAATATTTATTTTTCAAGTATTCCCATACCTTTTGCAAATTATAATTAAAGCTCTGCCTCCTGTTATGCTACACTTAAAATCAATTTATAATTACATTCAAAAAGATAATATACTATTCAGTCATACAATAAATTGATAAAACATTTAATAAAGTTTTGATTGAAATTGTAGAAAAGTATTAAATAATTTTTATCAGCTTTTTAATTTATTTTACACTTTAAAATAAAAATTGAGACTAGCAAAATTTAAAAGATCAATGCTGTGATGCTGCATATAAGTTTAAGTATTTTTTTATAAATCTAAATTTACAAAATGAAGTATTAAATATTTATGAAGGGAAACTGGGAATACTTTTCCTCAAAATTGTTTCTCTTATGTACAAACTAAAGATGTAAACATTGTTTGTATGATAACCAATTTAATAAGATTTACATTCCAATCATTTTTAATTAATTATATAATTATGACTAGGCATAAAATATATTATGTATTTATTTCTCATACCTTTAAAAAACAAATTTAAGCACAAAATTAATTTTTTTATATTATTACTATAAGAACTTACTTATATATATGCATGCATAACTTATTTGTATTTATTACAAGCTCATTTATGTTTCCTTTCAGATTATAATGCTCAACATTTCAAAATGGATTTCAATTTTCTTTTTAATATCATTATTACAAAGTATACTAGCACAAAATTTACAAAAAGCAGTATCTATAGTTTTAGATTCAAAATGGAGAGATACACCTTTGCATTTAGAAGCTAGGTAAGCAAGTTTTATTCATTATTGCTAGTATGAGGGTTTTAGTAGTATTTTAAGTTGTTTGAATTAATGCGATGGAAGATTTTTGTGTATGTTATATTTTCAGGCTGGATGAGACAGTAATCAGAACTATGAGCTTAAATAAATGTTACACAGAATAACCTATATCTGCTTCATAGCTTTTATTTATTTTTTGTATATTAACATTTATATTTAATTAATTCAACTTTTATTTGTTTTTTGAAAATTACTAGATTTATACAGACTTATCTAAGAGTGATTAAAAATTCTGTTGAAAATAACAGTGATTGAGATTTGTTTTAGTCAACAAATTTTTACATGTCAGGAGGAATCAAATGATGTTAAAAAAGCATCAAGAGAAGACTAAATCCAGATGAAAACTCATCAGGATTAAGTTTTGCTTCATTACATTTTTTACTTTTTTTTTTAATATTCATATGAAATAAAATATATTTTAATATTCATGATAAATATAGCACTTGTTTCTGTATTTTGTAATGGATTTCAAATATATATTTGAAGTTTTTGAAGCTTTTAGTAGTACATTATCAGGAACTATTATTATAAATAAGTGTATTTTACTGATTTTACTTATAAAGAGGAATAATAAATACTGTAAAATTGAAATTTATTAGGTATTTCTAAATTATATATATGTAATAGTTCATAAGCATTCATATATTTGAATTTTTTTATAATTTTGTAAACGTTTGTTTTTTGATATTTGTTGATGATTTTTTAATTTAAGAGTTCTACTCATCTATCATGTAATAATAGCATAATGAATTCATAATTCTGCATAACTGTACATCAAAATGTTCTGTTAAGAAAATAATTCTGCTAATTCTTTTTCTAGATGTCAAAAAATTTATATTTATGTTAAAAAGAATTTTACTTAAAAACATCCTTATATATTTTTTTTATCTTCATATGCATTATATCTATAATTTCATATACATGATTTAATTATATTTTTCAGTGAATTCTTAGCTGAAGAAAATCCAGAGTTATTTTGGAAATTTGTTGATGACTGTTCTAAATTAGAATCTGATTTCTTTAAAACCAGTATGTAAATAAATTTATTTATTTTTATTAATTAACAGTGGTTTTTAATTTTAAAATTTAAAAAAAGTGCTTAAAATATTTTGTTATATTGTATAAATTAAAATAAGTAATTTTATTACATATTGTATGCAATAAAAATTTTTTGAATATTTTAAAAACTGGTAATTTTATCAACTCAACAATGTATGTAATTTTTTAAGTACATCAGAATTATTTGTTACTTAAAGACGCACAGAGTTTAGAATCTATTATTATTTTTAAATGTTGAATACAATACTTTTTTTATCGTAATTGCTTGTTCCTGTTTTTTTAAATTATCATTGTTGATCATTACAAATATATTATAAAAATAAATGAAATTTAATTTACTTTCATTACATAAATTGATAATCATGTATTCATTACATATCAGCATTAATTTTTAAACTGTTAATTAAATGATATTGAGTATATAAACTTTAAAAGTGTAAATTATAAAATATGATTAAAATCATAATTTTACTGTGATGCTTACCATTTGTAGTTTATTGCAATTTATGTTTCACTCAAAAACATACATATATTACCAACTTATATGCTGTTATTTCTTTTGTAGGGTCTCATAAATTGCAGTATGATGCCATTATAGACATTAGCAGTAATTATCTATCAAGTACAAAATTGTCTCTACTTAAATTTTCCTTATCTCTACGTGCCTACTCACCAGCTGTTGAGCTGTTCCATCAAGTAATTTTTTTTTTTGTATATGTGTACATTTAGTAAAATATTTGGATTCTTAGGATAGTGGATATTTTGTTAAATATCTAAAGGTATTCTTGGTAAATTCTTCTTAATTTCATGTAGATGAAGGGAGCAATAATTTTTAGTGAAAACTGTCACTATTGCAATTTGATATCTAAATAATAATTGTGCTGATGAGTAGGATGAAAATTTCAAAATTATTTATAAACTGAATACTGTTTCTTTAAATATTTACATAAAAAGCAGACATACATCAATATTTTCTTTTACAAGTTCAGAAAATATTAATCTTATTATAATATGTTATCTATCTAACCAACTTTTGCTCAATTTTTCACAATAATTGGGATGAAATAAAAATATGCTGTCATTATAAAAAGGAATAAAATTTAATGATATTCATACAGCTACATGAAATAAATTTCTTATTATGCAACAGATTGCTTATAAATCTAGCTATTTCAAATTAAAAAAAATTCTTCATAGAAATTCAAATTGTTTAAATTATGTTTTTATTGTTAGTGGAATATAAAAATATGAAAAGGTATTTGAGTTTGAGATTTACTCATGTCCAAGGTTGGATTAGAAGAACATGTTTAAAGAATGTTTCTGATTATTATTTTTTTAAAATGTCAAATTTATTGCGTATGTATAATGTTAGATATTGTGTATGTATAAAAGTTGGGTTAAAGTTAAAAATTATTTTAACTTTTCAGATTCAACTTTTAAATTAACAATATCAGAAAGCAGAAAATTGTTATGTTAATTTCTGAATTAATATATATAAGATATATATCTATAAGAAACAGTATGATCACCAAATGCTTAATCTACTGTCAAATATTTGCTGCAAAGCAATTTGAAGTGTTTGCAATTTTGTAGCAGTCTCTATAATAGCACAGATTAGCTGTATTTTATAGCAACTTGTTTGAAAATCATTGGACATTTTTAGTACTCAACCAAAACTCTCTGCTATGTATTTATTAATGTCTGTTGATTAATGGATTTTTTAAGTGCATTCACTATTTTCATGTACGTGTTTTTAAGAATGAATGAAGTAACAGTTTGCTCCTTTTAGATAGCTTATGATCAGTCATTTCCTTCCAATTGTGATGCCATAGTTGATATTGATGGAACTCATACCTGTGACTCAGCACAGTTGAAGTCTCTGTTATCTTCATCTTATAGGTTGGTATTAAATGTATAAAATTGTATTAATATTTTTACATTGGAATGTTATTTTCTCCTCCCAAATTTTTTTTCATCATTTTTTCCCCCTCTATTTCCTTTATTTATGAAGTATCATATAATAAAGGTAATGGAGTGCAAATAATTGTTTTAAAGTAAAATTTTGCTTAAAGAATATGGTTAATAAATATTTTTTTCTATGGTAATTTTTTTTTAAAATTTCTGTAATTTTACTGTTTACAAGTTTTAATTTAAAAAGTAAAAAAATATTAGTACTTATTTAATGTTTTAAATGTGATAATCCTTATTATATTGTAATATGATTTGAAATGTTTAATATTTATTATTTACTTCAATATTTGAACTTGCATTTGTTTCTTTAACTATATTATATTAAATTTAATATATCTCATTTAAATTATATTTCTCAAAATTATTATGTATTTGCATTTACACGATAGTATCATTTGTTTGGCAGTTATTCCCTTAAAATTGTGCATCACTAAATATATTTGCTTATAGTCATAATTGCCAAAGGTGATATAGATTCTACTAAAGATATTGTTATTTTTTTAATGTCATAGTGTCAGAATGAGCACAAGGAATGCAAAATTCTTAATTATGATTCTTTTCTAAAGTAGATGGATTTCAAGTTTCCTGTATACATATTTTATAATATATTCATATTTACATGGTAATCAAAAGTAGATTTATTTTGAATTTTTTAAATTATTCTTTTCCAAAGATTTTTAACTCTTTTTCTGGCTGCTACTTTTATGAATTTCATAGCATTGTGTCCTCTTTATTATATTGTTTTTATTGTACAAGATACTTGCTGAAACATTATACATACCACATTGAATTTTTATGTTGGATCCTTTTTAATGTATACCCAAAAAGTTTTTTAATCGTACTTTAGGAAAAAGAGAATTTTAAATTTTCTTTTTAAACTAATTATATCAATAATAATAATGAGGATAATGAAATAATTACATATTATTATGAAAAATTAATAACATGAGCTTTAATTGGTTACACTGTCTCTCTCTCTCTCACACACACACACACACAATTATGTTCTGTTTCTGGTTAGAAGCAAATTAATAGTTTAAACTCTGGCCTTTGTTTCAAATGCTTGTGGGTTTGATTCCCATCTTGGGTTTAGATGGTTGTAGTAGTTTGTAATTTATTTTAAACTGTATATTTCAGTCCAATTAACAATCATGTGCATAAAGTGACATTGAGCCAAAGTGACCAAATCAAACCAACTGTATAAGTTAACTTATTTATTTTTCAGAAATTTTTTTAAATTTTGCTTGATATATATGCTTTTCAGACTTATAACAACTAATTAATAAGGACTGAAGTTTTAGATGAAATATAAATTTTTTTAAATTTATTCTATAAACTACATATTTTTCTTGTTTCTGATGAAATTTTACAAAATTATTTATCTTAATTGTTTCTTCACTTCATATTACAGATTAATTTCTGATATTTTATGATGAGGTTAGATTATACTTTTTAAGATTATTATCGAATATTTTCTGCAATAGCAAAAATTGAATATTTTTTAGTTAAATAAGAATAAATCTGATTTTACATAAAACCTTAACAAATTTTCAATTAATGAACAACCATTATGAAATTAGACATTATTTATTTTTGGAAAAGATTTATAAATATGTTTTTAGTTTAATTTTAAAGTTGATACTTTTTAAATGCTTGTATTTTTATTGCAGGAACAAATCATCATTGTATCAGGTTGATCATGTTTATCCATTTGTTTCATCAACTGTTGATGCTGTACTCTATGGTGAAATTGGGACTGCTAATTTTAATAAATTGAATAAAATTCTCCAAGAATATGCTGATCAAAATCAAATCACTTATGCAGTTCGACATTATGTACTTGTGAGTAATGTTTGTTTATTAAAATATGCATTATGATATCAAATTATAAAGTTTACTTGCATTCTTTTTTTTTTAATACTAAAATTTTAAAATTAAAATATCCAAAAATTGCTTGAATATGTTTCTTGAAAAGCCACAATTTTTTTTGTTTTTAAAAAATAAATAGTGGAAAACATTATGAAAAGTGTTAATTAAAAAGAATAGAAAATAAACTAATTTGTTTTTGAATTCAATAAATTTTAATTACGGTATTTTCCTGTATATAATCCGCAGCGGCGTATTATTTGCACGAAGCATCGTATAATCCGCAGCAATTTTTTTTCCCAGCAAATAATCTAAAATATGTTCTGCTGATAATATGGGTGTCACATAAAATAAAAAAAATGCACAGTATGATTAAAAATTTAATAAATTTTATAGAAAAAAAGGCATTTATTATGAAAAATATCAGTCTAGATCCATCTCATCTCAAAGTGCAATCAACTTAAGATGAAATCATGAGTTCGATCATGAGCTATAATTTCGAAAAGATTCTTGTAAAACTTATCGATATTTAGCTTCTAATAATTTTTAAAACGATGTTACACATATTTATAATATATATATATATATATATATATATATATTTGCTTCCTTAATATTCAAATGAAAGAAATTAGATTATATTTACAAACTGTATATTTTAGACATTTTTCTGTTATACCTCGCTTTGTTTGTTTTTCACTTCACATTAACACGTTTGTTGCCATTTCTTTTTATTTGCTTCACTATAGCTTTTAATTTAAAATCTGCTGTGTAGCTTAAATAAGTTTTCGCTTCCATATGATGATATACGAATTTGAATATTTTCAAAATGAAATAGCTCATGTCAATGCAAATTGCAAAATGACATTAGCAAATTTACATCTGCTAATATCTTGACGAAGAATTGAATTCGTTTTTGAATGTAATTGGACAAAGCGGATTATAGCTTAAATAACTCAGGTGTCTTGGTACCACCTGTTATTTATTTTATGAAACATAAACAGTATTTCTTTCAAAATTTTCTTGTAAGCTTTTCTGATGGAGAATGTTTTTTTTATCAGATTATCTGCGGCGGCGTATAATATGCACAACGAAATTCGGAACTTTTTTAACACATAATCCGCGGATTATATACAGGAAAATACGGTATCTTTTTTCATGAATAATATTTTAATCCTGAATATATGGTAAAAATATGAATTTTATTTTGCAATTCTGTAAAATTACTACATTTTGAAATTTTACCTTATGTTACCTTATGTTAAATAAAAATATTACCTTATGTTAACATTTTGTGACTTTAAGAATATATTAAATTTATTTACTTTTCTTATATATATACATATATATTCCTTTGCATTTAAAAATATTAAAACTAAAGATTTGCAAAACTTGCAGTTTATTAAATGCTTGGTAAAAATGTTTCCAAAGAACCAAAGAGTAAATTGTCTTATGTTTAATTTTTTAAATTTCTTTGAATCATTTGATGGAGAATTTTCCCATATTTTATTTATTTTAATTTGGTTTTAGAAAAGGCATCAAAAGAAAGTACGTCTTTCAGGATATGGAGTGGAATTAGCTATAAAAAGCACAGAATATAAAGCTCAAGATGATACTAAAGTAAAAGGTAAGATTATTTAAATTTTGATCTGTAAAATTTTATATAATTTTATAGATGCCTTTACATATTTTTTTGCTTCTACAGAGGAAAAAGGCTTAGAACATGAAGAAATTGATAAATATGAAGAGCTCGAAGGTTTTGTTTTCAGTAAATTAAAGTAATATTGAAATCTTATAATCTTTATAATCTACATATAATTATAATAAATATCATAATGATATTTATAGTATAAATATCTGTATTAAATAGAATAAATGTCATAAGCTATAAATTTGTTTATCATTTTATCAAATTTATTAATATTTTCTCTATTTTCTCACTCACATACTTAACATTTAAATTTCTATTCAATAGTACTGATTAGAAACACCTGTACATTTTCTTTGTATTGATTTGTATGCATAATAGCTATTCAAAAGTTATTCTTTCTTATAATGTTATTATTTCTTACAATGTAAATGTCCAGTGAATGTTTTAAAAACATTTCTTAGAGTTGTAAACTAGATCTAATCCTTATTTTGATAAATTTCAAAATTGAAATAGTATATATGTATTTTTTGTAGATAGGAATTGATGAGAATGATCTTAACTTATATATTTGCTAAGTTTACTGTTTATGCAGTTGAATATGTTTCTTTTGATAAGTAATTATTATTATTAATTAATTAATATTCTTTAAAAAATTTTGTTCTAATTCTTATAAAAGGTTCCATAAAATTATGTTGTAGAGAAGAATTGAAGCTAGTAAAATAGCAAAACAATCAAATGTTTGCTTTAAAAAGATTTTCATAATTAAATTGGAACCTCTAGGACAGAGGTGTCAAACTCAGTTTTGGAGAGGGCCATACATTAAATTTAGAATGTGTAGGGGGGGCAGATCCAAATTTAAAAAATGTACTGAATTACTGTATGGTTGTTAAAAATCATATTAAAGTTATAAAAGGTAATTATTTTGAGCTCGAGGATTCAGGTACCTGACTTCTTTTGCTTTTGACAAGCTCTTTGATGTTGAGTATCATATTCGTTGTAGTTATTTTAAGAATTGATTGGAATGTTCATTCTTAAGATCTTGTGCTATATTTGTTCTTATTTATTTTCATGACGGAAAACATCCTCTAACGTAAATAGATGCTACCAAACATGCACAGAATACATGCTGGTTACTTTTTTGATTCTGGTTATTTATTCATATTCTTGAAATATTGTGTATAAAATATAAAAGCGCTCATCTCTTTAAATTTTTCTTTCAAAATACAAATTCAAGATCTATCAACTGTATTTGCAAATGAACTGGTGCCTATGAAACCTTAAAATTGGAAATTCCATTTCATTCATTTTGTGGAAGTCTTCAAAATGATTGTTAAATTTCATGATCAAATTTTGCAGAAGTTAAGAATATTGATCCAATATTTTTTGGTTCACTGTGCCAAATGATTGTAAATGAGGAAAATGATCCAAAGTTTGATTTTTTACCTGATTTTCTCAGTCTCAATTTTTTCTCAAAGGCTTCAATACATGAATACATTTTAGTGACATTCAGATTTACCCTGTAGCTTTACATTCAGATCAGTCAAGAATTTATTCATATATACTAAAAGGGCACAATCAACCCACCAGTCATTGTCATAATCAATTGGGTTGCCTTTTTCTTATATGAAAGCTTGAATAGAGTTATATAAATGCTCCTCGACTGAGCCATTCAACTTCGGTGAAATAAGGGACATCAGAAAATGTTTCATACAAATCTTGTAAAAACTGCCTCAACTGTCGGTGATTTTAATAGATTGGTGAATTTAATAGTTGATAAAATGATAAAAAATAGCAAATTTGACTGATCAACAGTACCTCTCATCAACAGCCAGTGAAAAAGTTGTAAATTCTTTAATTTTCTCTCAATTGAAGAACCAAATTTTGAGAAAAATCATTTGTTCTTGAAGCAACACTGCTTCTTGACAACAAAATATTTTGAATTATTCACTTTTGAAATGGAAATGAAACATTAACATCAACAATTCAACATACAGTCATTAATAAAGTCACCATTAGTGAAAGGTTTTGATCTCTTTGCGATTTCTAATGCAATAATAAAACTTGATTTCAGGGCATTTTTTTCATTTGCTCTCAGTATTAGCTTTAGTAAACATAGATTGTTGACCTTGAAGTTTAGATTTTAAAGAAGACAATGTGTCTGTTCTTATTTTTTCAGTGTAACACTAGAATTTTGATTTATGATTCGTATCATAGTGTCTCTTCAAATTAAACTTCTTACAAAAAGCGACTGTTTGATTGCAAATGAAATACAGTGGTTTATCTTCCCATTGTATAAAAAAATATGAAATTTTCCATTTAGACTGAAAAACTCTGCATTCACTATCAACTTCACGTTTTTGATACATTATGCCAAAATGGTAACAAATTTTCAACTCGACACAACAATTAAGGATATTACACACTCACAACACAAACAAATGCACAATATCTTCAATATCACTACTTCGCAGCACAACTAAAACACTTCTCCGACTCTATCGCTTTGATTATTCGACTAAACTGACTCACGTCATGCCGATTGACCCCTTTTATGTCCATAAAGAAGGTTCTAATGCAATAATAAAACTTGATTCATCAAATCTAAGTGCATGGAAGATTCTATTGTTGTCAACAAAAATTTTAGGGTATTTCCGCTTGTTGCTAAGTGAAGGGGTTTTTGTCTATCTCTCTTGCTTGTCTAAGCTGCCCTTGTAATTATTTATAAATGTAGTATGCGCATTTTAAAACTTTTTTAGAAGAATCGAGGGAAGTATAAACACTCTAGAAAACATGATTCTTCTATTTGTGACACATTGCAATCGCGGGCCTTATTGATACGGCCAGGGGGCCAATGTGGGCTGTATCTTTGACATGACTGCTCTAGGAAAACCCAATTCTGAAAACCTGATATTTGAAAATTTTTATGGAAGAAAAATTTAATGTCAAAATTAGAAGTTAAATTGTTCTCAAATGTATGCTAAGCAAATTAAAAAGTGATATGCAAGAAAATATGATAGTGCAAGCTATAAAAATATTAAATATTTACCTAGCTCTAGTTGATACAAAACAATAATAGTTTTCGTTTTACATTAAAATGCCTCTGAAGTTAAATTTTTGAAGAATCTATTAAAATTAGTGAAATTTTTAAATATAGGAGATGTTATTTTATTAATTGTTTTATTGGGGAAAAATATGAATATATTTCCGGCATAAATAATAACTTTAAATCTCATGGATTAAACAGTATATTTGATAGAAAAATTATAATTCTTACTTAAATTTATTAAAACTGTATTATAGGGAAAAAATATTAAACTTTTGAATTAGTTCAAAATGAAATAAATTTTAGACAGGAAAATTATGTGAAAATACTTGTTAATGCAAATTTAATAGTCTTCATAATAATTATCATCATATTATATAATCAAAGTTAATTTGAAGCAAATAGCATACTTAATGGAAAAGGATAAATTTTACTTTAATAAATAAGCGTATTTTATATATGCGGTAGTTTCTTAACTTAATTTTGTTGAATAGATAAAATTAAAGAAATGTCCTGAATTGTTATTTATTTTTATTGTATAAATACCAAATATGTTTAAGATTCTAAAAATTGTAAGCAGAATGATTTGACTTTTGATGAATTTTTTACATTAGAACTATTTTTACTCAAATAAAAGCTTTTTTTTTATTAAAATTTGGAATCTTGTTTTTGTTCCAAAATTTTAATACAACAAAAACATGATTCCAAAATTTTAATAAAA
>JAPDSC010031802.1:27438-60519 GCA_026290005.1 Latrodectus geometricus | reverse complement strand
ATAAAAAAATCATTGAATTAGTAGGGAGGTAAGATTTTATATTATAATTGTAGTACTATGTTCAATTTTATCAAACTAACTTTTATTAGTAATAATAATTTTTCCAAAAATTGTGTCATAATTACATTACTATAAAAATATTTTTAGTAAATATTAAGATAGCAAATGATTTTACTAAATTAAATATATTTGCTGAGCTATATAAAAAGATGGTAAATTTTTTATATAAAATGTCAAAAACATTTTGAGTTCAATATTAAAAATCATATTTTTGTAATACCTTTAATGTTTCAACTCATTACTTGCAAGCCCTTGAAAGAAAAAAAAATTTGCATTTTATTTCATAGAAAAGCATGATACAAGCTTAACCAATCATCTCAAATCTGTCTTCCAAAATAAATAATTCCATTTCTTCACAAATGCTTAATGCTATTTAATAATATTTTGTATCATTATGTCAAATAGATTGCATCAATAAGGTTAAAATTGTTTGAACTTTACCAAAAGTTGCAAATTGCATTTGAAAACATTATCAAAATAAAATAAAATTTCCATTACTTTAGTACATTGGAAATATAGGATATATTATTTTTTTAATCAAGTGTGGATGAGGTAATGTAAATGCTATATAATTATGCACATTAATTCAAATTTGACATCTTTAAGGTTGAAAATTTGTAATTTATATTTTTAAAGTTTGTTAATGTTTTGAGAATTTTTAATGTAATATTATACTTTAATATAATGTAATTTTTGGTACTTGCATACTATGACAACTACCTTGGAAATATTTCAAGATAAAATTTTCATGCGTGATTTAAATAATATTGGTATAATATTCTTTATTTTACCGCCCTCTATAACCTATATTAATGCCTAGTATTTAGGTAGTTGTCATATTATTTTTTCCATTTGCCAATTCTGGCGACATATCTAGGTAATAAAATTAGGCACTTCTTATTCTGTAAGTACCTAATTTTTAAAGAACATTTTTAATGTATGTGTCCGTTATGCTTTTATCTGGATGTTTCTTTTACTGTGCACTTATTATTTTATAATGTAATTATTGGTAAGACTATTTGATTTTATACGTTTTAATAAAAACTTTAGGTATTATAAGATATCCATTCTTGAAATTCAATATGTTTTTATAAATTTTTCGATAATGATACCACTATTTGACTCAGTAAAGTCTATTCTTCTTCTTGAGCTTGTCAGATATGTGGCACCTCTGCATTGTTGCATTTTGTACCATGCTCCAAGCCCAATTTTTTCCTAGTTCCATTGTCTTGGGTCACCTACTTTGTTTATAAAGTCTGATAGGCCCTCAATGGAGCTTAGGTGTAACTCTTTAGGATATAGATTTCCTAGAGTAGTGAATCTTGTAAGGGCAAGAGCATCACACTCATATAGGATATGATGAGCTGATTCTACCCCTGCGTGGCATTTCCTACAAATTGGTTCCTGTTTAAAAAGTCCCATTATATGAAGGTGTTTCCTGAAATGATAGTGCCCAGTACTGAAGCCTACAATTGCTTGATTCTTCAATCTTGGGAGTCTAAGAATTTCAGATGCAATTTTCTCAGATGAGTTGAAAATCATACTTTTTGCATGTTTCTGTCCAGGAGAGTCACGCCAAACTTTGTTCATCTCCTGTTTTTCCCGTTTTTGAATGGCCTTCTTTGTAGTCTTCATGTTGATCCCACAGAGAGGTTCCATTCCTATTGGATTGAAAGAGGATCCCAGTTTTGCAAGTTCATCAGCTCTTTCATTACCTTCTATTCCTATATGCCCTGGCACCCAAATAAGAATAATTTTATTCCCATTTGCCAGTTCCTTAAGGAGATTTTTACATTCCATTACAATTTTTGATTTGACTTGGAATGAGTAAAGAGCCATCAATGCAGCTTGACTGTCGCTGAAAATAAGAATACGCTTACCTTGGTAGCCCTTCTTTAAATTTATCTGCAGACAGTTGGTAATAGCAAGAACCTCTGCCTGAAAAACAGTGGCATGTTCCCCAAGCCCTTTATAAAGACTGAATCTTGGTGCCACGCCACAGACCCCCAGTCCTGAGAGGTTGCCTTTATTTTATCCATCAGTAAACCAGATAAGATCATTGCTTTTTATTTCAATCGTGCTGTTTTTCCATTCTTCCCTGGTAGGAAAAACTACCTCGAATGGTCTTTCAAACACATATGTTCTTTCCATGCTGTCTGAAGGCATTTGGAGAGTTGGGTGGTTGATTTTTTTGGTAATAGTAGTATGACCTCCAGAAGAGGGCTTATCACATCACTGATTTTGCAATTTCATTCTATATGCAGTTATTCTGGCAGTGCTGCATATGAAGATATCTAGTGGAGTCAGGTCCAGAATTGCCTCTAGTGCTCTGGTAGGTGCTGTGACATTGCACCTGTGATACACAAGCAGGCCATTCTTTGCAGACTTCCTAGCTTGTCCTTCACAGTTTTCTGTTCCACCTTACACCACCATATCACAGATGCATATGTAAAAGTAGGCCTGACAATTGCTGTGTACATCCAAAACATCATTTTTGACTGTAGACCCCAGTTTTTACCAAGCATGCGTCCTCATGTCATAATGCATTTTTTTGCCTGATTGATTTTGTAGTCAACATGTTTATTCCAGGTGAGTTTTTGGTCTAGAATTAAGCCCAGAAATTTCACCTCAAAAACAACGTTTATTTCAACCTAAAGAATACCTCCCTTTTTATTTTTCTTGTGAATGGTATAAGGTTGGTCTTCTGTGGATTTATGTCCAGATTCCTTTCCTTACACCATTTGCCTACATAACTTAGAGCATTTTGCATTAGTTGACAAGTTATGTTAAAGTCTTTACCAAGGATGAGTATGATAATATCATCAGCATACCCCTGGGTATAGTAACCTATAGAATTTAGATGTTTTAATAGGCTATTTACAACCAGATTCCAAAGTAATGGTGATAATACACCTCCTTGTGGACAGCCTCTGGTTGTCTTCTTTTCAAATGTCTCATTGAAGATTTTCATTTGTATAGTTCTATCCGAAAGCAGGGTCCTAGTCCATGAGCAAATTGCATGGTCAATCCCTGTATGCCTTAAGGCATTAAGGATGGATAGATGAGAGGTGTTATCAAATGCACCTTGGATATCTAGGAAAGTGGCTAAGGCAATTTCCTTTCTCTCCAGGGTGTCCTCCAGTAAGGTCTATTACATTTATCTACTACATAAATCAATATTTTAATTTGAAAGTGTTAAACATTTTAACTACAAAAATGTTTGATAATTTAATTATCATATGAAATGGTTGTATATAATATTTATATGTTTATTATACATATTGAAAATTGCTGAATAGAATTCCAAATAAAATTTACAAAAGCAATCTTTGAAATTTTTAAATTGTGAGGTATAAAATTTTTAATCTATATATTTTACCATTAATTGAATCTGATAATTAACAAAAGAAATTGGAAGGAAACTTTATTTTTACCAGAAATTATAACAAGAATAATTTAAATTGTTTTTTTACTGAAGAATATTTAAATTAAAAAAATATTAGTATCTGATTTCAGGTAATTGATTCTCTCATGTACAATGATTTGCCTATCACATAATTTTGTGGTTTTTCTCTTCTAATTAGGATAGGATTGTTATTTGCTGTAAATCCTGACTCATCTGTAGATGGTTTTCATGATGGTGGAGTTGCATTGTTAAATGCATTTAATTTTATTAGCCAAGATAGATCTCCATATGATGGATTATCTTTTATCACAGAAGTAATTTTATTTAAATTTATTGCTTCATTTTAACATATTTTTATTTAGAAAATGTAATTAACTTATATGAAATAGTTTTGTAGGATTTTGAAGGCTTTCATTTCTATCCTTAAACATTTTCACAATTTTTTCTGAAATTATGGAAGAATGCTATTTTTTAAATGCCTTTATTTTTTTAATTATACAGTCTTCTGATTTATCTACAAAATCAGTTCTTTGTTGTTAAAGGATATTGAGCACAATTTAAATTTATGGAATTTAATATCTTTTATGTCACAATATGGAATTATTCATGTGTATTGATTATGTATACTACCAAAATTGATTATATATTTCAGGAAAATAGTTTTAGTCTATTATTTAGGATTTTTTAATAGAAAATAATAGATATTAAATTATTTATTGTTATTTACTCATGTGAATCCTTTTTATTATAGAATGGCATATACTTATCATAAAATAACCAATTTCTAATTTTATCATTCTTAGAGTTTCACTAATACATTGTTAATTTAAAAAATATATTTGATGTTCTTTATAAACAAAAAATACCAGACATTGCAAAATTACATAAATTAATAATTTACCTAACTGCTTTTGAATGAATTTTTTTTTATATCATTAGTTTATTTTCAATAAACTTTTGATGGGTTATTTGTGAAAAATTTAATAACTTTTTACTGAACTGCAAATTGCTTTTGGGAAAAATTTGTAATTTCGGTTGAAATTGTAATTTATTGTAGCATTATTTATGTGATTGGTATTTATTTCATGACATTTTAAATTACTTCAAAGCATTTTTATTAATGAAGTTTTATATAAAATATTTGCCATGATTTAATTTTTAAATTATAATTGTCTATATATAGCAAATAATTTAAATGCTTTTTTTATGAATGTTATTTTCATTTGCTTGAATTTTTAAACTTTAATTTTCCTTTTAAATTTGCATATATTCTTATTATTAAATTTGGACTGTCTCATTCTTTAAATGTCTTTTATTTTCTGACAGGTTATTAAAATTAATGAATTGATTATTTTGTGTGATTATAGTATCAAACATTTTATTTCATATTTTCTTAAATAGCTGACAGTAATATATTTTTTCATACTTATGTAGTATAATTATTATTTGAATTTTTAAAAATAATAATATAATCAATTGTGTTGCTAATTATTATGCAATTATTTAAATCTTTTATGTATAGTTTTGATGCTTTGGCTGTGTAGGCTTGATATAAATTTTTGACTCTAAAATTAACTTTGATTTAAATTTTTACTTTTGAATTTAATAGTTTGGAATGCAGGAGTTACATATTATGTATTTCATAATTACTTACATAATACTTATTAGTTTGCTTATATGGTTATACTGTTTTTAATGATCCATTGATGTTTTTGAAATTCATTTAATTGTAAATTTTCTGTCATTAGGATTGTAATTGAAGTGCATTTTGCACATTCATATTTTTCTTTTAGGTACATTTTAGTGTAAAAATTATTCTGTTAATATTTTTTCAGGTGTATGCTAGTACTGAAGATAAAGATATATCTCCTGAAAAAGTAATAACACAATTTAAAACAATGTATTCTTCTGAGGATTTAGATTTAATATTTGGTCCTGAATCAGATTATGATGGTGGGAAGAAAGTGAGTTAAAATATTTTTAATTGAAAAATTTGCATGTGCATTTGTTAATATTTATTGTTATAATTTGCACTATTAGGTTTCATAAAAATATTAAATTCAAGCTGTATTAGTTTTAATAAAGTGATTTATTAAAAATAGTTTTATTAAAAAGACAGTTTATCAAATTATTACATGCATTGCATGAATTTGTTAATAAGTTGAAATTGGGATTTATGTTTTACAGTTTTTTTAATAAAATTTTCTTTTCTAAATACAAAATTTTTAATACAAATTTATACCTGAACAGTATTCTTCTTTAAATATTTAAGCAATGAAAAGTTCTTCAATTTAATAACATGATTTTTTTTAGATTTATGTTCTTAAGTCTAAATTCCTATTATATTTAAAGGTTTTTTTTATAGAACAATAATTTTCATGGATTACTTTTAAGGTTATTCTATACTTTATTCTATATTAAAAAAATTACTTTTTTTAAAAATATGTTTAAAAATACCTTTTTTTTTATCTCTTATTAAAGGCATCCTGGGAATTTATAAATAAAACTGGATTAAGCAAACCACCCCAAGTACTTCTAAATGGTGTTATGTTGAAGCAAAAACAGGTATTGAATAGGATATGTATGAGAAAATAAAATTTTAAAATTTATGTTTTGAAATATTTAGTTTCTGAAAAATTAAACATTTTAAAGTAATACAAATTTATGTTATAACTGCATATATCTAGCTCTAATATTATTTTGTCCTGATATATTTTTTTTACTAATAAAAATAGTTAATATGTTGTATTATTAATATTTAATTTGATGTATGTCATTTTTGTATTTATATTTCAGTTGACTGCAGACATGTTTGAGGAAGCCATTTTAACAGAAATCATGAGACAAACTCCATTTCTTCAAAAAAGTGTTTACAAGGTAATGTATTTTGAACTATACAAATTTATTCGATTTATTTATAAAATTTCTTTTTAGATAATTTGTAAGTAAATGAGTTTTATCAAATGAGCTGAGTTTTAATGTATCAAGTGTTAACTAAGTATTAAATTTTGTTTTTATATTTTGAGATTAATATCCATTCTGTATAATATTCAGAAATATATTAGGTGTCCTGAATAGAAATGCTAGATTGGAAAAGCAGTGATCTGAAGAAATAAATGTTTTGTATATTATTAAAACATGAGAAAAATTTGAGTTTTCTCAGTGTAGTCATTTAAATCCAAATGTATTCAGAAATTTAATGAACTTCATTGTTTATTGTGAATGAAACTAATAGAAAGCTCATCTTGTTGCATTATTACTGTTTATCTTTAGAAAATTTTATTGTTCTAAAGATAAACAGCAAGAATCAAAATTTAATAAAAAATGTGAAACATAAACTGTCATTAAGTTTAGTAGCTAGTTGAAAATTTGGTTTATAGTTATAACTGATATTGTACTATTTGAGTGGAAAATTTGAAGATTTTTAATTTTAACTGAAAGAATTATAATTTTTCGGATGCTTAATTATACATTTTCCCCTTTATAGTTTACTCCGTCAAAAGCTAAGCATGGAACGGAAAATGTCAATTTTTTAAAATTAATCAGAATTAAAGAGAGTTTAATATATTGTAGGTTACAATAAAAGCATGAAATAAAGGTATTAACAATCAATAATTATTTTGTGCCTAAAATACTTAATGTAGTCACATCAGAAACTAGTTTTGTGCATTATTACTGAAGTTGACACTTTACAGGACAGTTTTGTTCCTATGACTTATAGAAGATAAATTGATGGTCCTGTGCACTGATATGCTTTTTGATGCTTTGAAGCAGAGCAGTTAATTATAAATGTTTTTTTTATTCTTTGCCATTTATCATCCCATCATTTCACAATTATGGAAAAACTTCCAAATCTCTCAAACTGTCCCCTAAAGACATGTGCCTCATCATTTAAGGGATAGGATCTCTATAGAAGATCATTATATTGCTGTTATATTCATGATTGAAGAGTGACTTCACAAATGTGCTTTTTCTGGCTGTAGTGGATAATGATTGATGATATTTTCTAATGTTATGCATTGAAAACTATATGGTAATGGAGAGTATAGTCAAGCTTAAGAAATTCTTTTCAGTATTCACTTAATCCAGGGAATATGATTAAAGTTGTGTTGCTAACATGCCAACTGAACTGTGTTTTATTAGAGCAAAGCTATATTTATAAATAAATCAAAATATTACTTTCAATTCAATAATATATATATATATATTTTTTTTTTGTTTCTAATGGCGGGCATTCTTGAGCAAGTATAATACATTAGCCGCAACAAGGCCGTAAACTGCTACTCATTTTATCGTTACCCGTTGGGCACCTGTGAACCAAGTCGCGGTGGCAAGAGTAACATCGCCCACGCCACACCACCACAAACCCGTTTATAAGGCGGGCCACATTCATCCATCATCTGAAGAAAGGTCAAGAAATACAGAGAAAGAGAAAGTACATCCATGCCCGAGCCGAGATTCGAACCCAGGTCCTCCCCTATGCTAACCACTAGACAGGTTGGGTGGCTCAATTCAATAATAGGTGGATATAATTTAAAAAATTTTCAGGTGAAGCTGCAATCTGTAATGTGTGTCAAAACATACATTTTGAGGTGGAATCATTGTGATATGTTTATTGATTTTGTTATTGTATTTTATTGACTTGAATATCTCTAGATGTGATTCTGTAGTGACTATGTGATGTTGGGATGAAGTCCCTCCACACTATAAGACTTCATTTGGAGTGCAGTATAAGATTGCATGCTCCAATAGTTAGTCTTTTCTTCAGCTATGCTTCTATGTATATTTATATGCGTGTGTATATGTATTTCCATTTGTATATACACATTTTATTAACTTTTAAATTAGAGGTGAAATGTTTTATTAAAAAAATTAATTTAAGTGGTGATTTACTTCTGTGTAAAATTATTACTATATACTGATTATCTTTCTTTTTTTTTACTTCATTCAATTGTATTTTACAGTATTTAATTTTTAAATAAAGTACGGAATTTCTACATTTCTGGAAAACCAAAATTGTTGCAGAAAAATTTGGTTTTTACCAAAGACAAAGTTTTTTCATTTCTTTAACTGTCAGATAATGCATCTGTTTTTAACTTTCTATTGATTTAAAGAGAATATTAGAAGTACTATTTACTTTTATTTATAGAATTTTATTTTTTTATTTCATATTACATTCTTTTAATTTGGAAAAATATCACTATAAGGCCTGTTGTAAGTCACAAAAATTTCATATTATTTTGTTATAAGTAATTAAATATTATTTTGTTTTACTCAGTTTCATTTCTTGGTCATTTTTTGCTCCTTTTTCTCATTTTTTAGTATACTTTATTTACACCCCATTTTAATTTAGCATCAAATTAAAATACTTTTCTTCAATTGCAAAAATTAATTTAACTAGAAAAAAATTATAAAACGAAAAAGTCATAAAAATAATTTTAAAATATTAATTTTTTTGTAGTTTTGTTTATTTTTAGAGCAAAAACTCTTGCCTGTGTAAAGTAATACCTATTACGCCAAGTATCAGATAAATCATAAAGAATTTTTATTCATTTCTTAAAGATTTAATGTTTACTTAGTTTGATAAAAAATACTCTAATTTTTTTATTCCTCAGGGAGATTTGACTGATTCACATAATATATTAGATTTTATAATGGAGCAAAAAAATGTAATGCCACGTTTGAATCAACGAGTTTTGAATTCGGAATCTTCATATGTTGATCTTGTTGGTGATAATGGTGAGTATTTTATGAATTAATCTACTATTTAAATCATGAAATATCAATTTATTATACTCCAATAACCATAAAGTTATGTAATTACCAAATGTATTATTTCTTTGAACATAATATTAATATTTATGTATAGTGATAAAAATTCATCAAAGTCAACATTAAACTTTTAAAAATTACTAAGTCAAGATTTCTGAAATAAATGATTGTAAAATATCATGTTCAAATAATATAAATAGATTGTGCCAGTGAAAATAATGTTGAATCTAAGAATATTAAGTTGTACCCAATTCTATACAAAATTAAATAAAATTATTGAAAGATTTTTATATTGAAATTTATAGAAAATATCTATGTGTAACAAAAACTAAGAGGAATTAATATTGCAGGAATTTTTGATATCTAAAATCAATCATCTATTGAATAAAGTTATATTTTGGATGAAGAATTATTTAGTAAAGATAATGGTTTATCTTGAATGAGGAAAATTTTAAGAAATATTAGTGGGAAAAGTGTTAAAATGAAGATAAAAAATTTTCCTATCTAGAAATGATTTGTGTTCTATTTATTCTTAGGTTTACTGTGTTTATTACAGTGGAAATTTGTATTTTGAAATTTATAAGAAAATCTTTAATAACTGGATTTGTTTCACAGCAAGTTGATTGTTCTGTTCACAGTGTATAATGAAAATTGTGTATAATGATAGTCTATAGTGATAAATTTGAATATAATAATATTTTCTTTGGTGCTCGAAAAATTCTTATATATTCAATATATTTTGAACCTCTATAAAATGATAATCTATTTTTTTAATTATCTTTGTAAAACAATATTCCTGTTGTTCATATTTATCCATTTTTCCCTATCTTGAAAAAGGACGCCTAATTAAAGTTTATAAACATTCCACTTTAATTACCTGTAGCCTTTCCAGAATACTCTATTCCAGTGTTTCTCAACCTTTTAGTATTCACGGCCCAATTTTCAATCATAATTTTCATCGCGCCCCCCTTTCCCCACCGCATACAATAAAATATATACAATAATAATGTATTTTGAGTATTTTGGCGCTAAACCTACACTACAACCTTAATTTTAAACTTTACAAATTACCAAGAATACCGAAATTTATTGACATTTTGCAACACCGATCCTCAGCATTGAAAAAACAAGAATCCTATGATTTTTTATTGCTCTTGCGTCCCGCCATGTCGGGCATTCTCACGGTTTCCCGCGAAGTTTCGGTTTGTCTGGAATTTGTCTGGTCAAGCTAGGAGCGTGCGCAGATCTGAACAAATTTTTTCTCATAGGGAGAAGGAGAAAGCTCTATGACGCCAATTTCAATTCCAGACAATCTCATGCGAGTCGATCCTTCTATCGCTATTGAATCTATTCTGAATGTGTATATTATATATATTTTCGTGTAATTGCAATTCACCGTATTAAATATTTACGGCAGCAGACTTATGCAGAATCATGGATAATTTTTTAAGCGGGCGTAAGCGAGCATTAGACGATAGACAAGCATCAACAAGTACACAGATGAGCGTGGTTCCGAAAATAAAATCAAGAAAATATTCTCAAGAATACTTAAATTTTGGGTTCACTAGTACTGAAGTAAATGAAGAAGAAAGGCCCCTGTGTATCATTTGCTCAAAAATGTTGGCGGCAGACAGCATGAAACCTAATAAACTTAAACGACATTTGGAAACGCTTCATAGTGCGTACGTAAACAAACCCAGAGAATTCTTCGAATTAAAATTAAAATCATATGAAAAGCAAAAATCATTGTTTAAAAAAACTTTGTCTGTGAATGAAAAAGCTTTAATTGCCTCTTACAAAGTTTCATATAAAATAGCCAGATGTAAAAAGCCTCACACCATTGGAGAAGAGCTTATTTTGCCAGCCGCGATTGATATTGTAGAAATTATGTTTGGAGATGATTTTTCAAAACAAATGCAGTCTATACCTCTTTCAAATGATACTGTTGCCCGTCGAATTGCTGATATAGGTGAAGATGTAGAGTGTCAGCTTTTGTCGAAGTTGAGTTACAAATTGTTTTCAATACAACTTGATGAGGCAACAGATAGTAATAAAGATGCTCATTTCATTGCCTATGTTAGATTTTGTGATGATTTGTCAGTAGTAGAAGAATTACTTTTCTGCAAACCAATAGAACTCAAAGCAACAGCACTCGCTTTATTTGCTATCTTAAATGATTTTATGAACGAGGCAAACATAGAATGGAAAAATTGCGTCGGAATATGCACGGATGGTGCTTGTTCTATGTCAGGAAGATTCCAAAGTATTCAAGCATTTGTGAAACAAAATTCCCCACAGTGCGTCTGGACACATTGCATGATCCACAGAGAAGCTTTGGCTTCCAAAGAAATGAGTCCTGATTTGAATATTGTGTTAACTACGGTTGTAACCGTAGTAAATTATATAAAAATGAGAACCCTGAAATCAAGAATCTTTTCCGCACTTTGTAAAGACATGGGTGCAGTACATTCAGCGTTACTATTTTATTGCGAGGCAAGATGGTTATCACGAGGGAAATTTTTGCAACGTGTTTATGAATTAAGAGAAGAAATCGCCGTTTTCCTAGAAGAGGAAAACAGACTGGAAACTGAGAATTTCCGCGATAGTTTATTTGTGTTGAAATTGAGCTACATGGTCGACATATTCGAGAAATTAAATAACTTGAATCTTCAACTGCAAGGAGCAAATACACATATATTGGATACGAGTGATAAAGTTAATGCTTTTTGTAGGAAATTGGAATTGTGGAGCAGAAATTTAAAGCAAGAAAACTTAACAATGTTTGCAAATTTGAATGATTGTATTAAAACTTACAAGGCTGAAGAACAACATGTAAAAGTTGTTCTTGTAACCATTGAAAATCATTTAGCAATGCTAGCAAAGAATTGTAAAAAGTACTTTCTTGCTGACGACAAACTGATATCAAGTTACAAGTGGGTGAGGGATCCATTTCAAAATACTCCTGAAGGACTCTCAATCGAAGAGGAAGAAACCTTCATAGACTTTGCGGCAAGCAGCGAAACCAAAAGACAATTTAGTAATAAATCACTCTTTGAATTTTGGGCAGGAGTGGATGATGAGTTTTCTGCACTAAAAACAAGGGCATTTCGCATTCTACTACCATTTTCAACATCTTACCTTTGTGAAACTGGATTTTCTGCGGTGGCTTCTTTGAAGACAAAATATAGATCTCAGCTAAATATAGAAAAAGAACTGAGAGTGTCTATTTCTAATATTAAACCCTCCTTCGAAAAACTTTGCTCTGAAAGACAGGCCCAAGGAAGTCACTAATAATTATTAAATTTGTTTTTAATTTAGTAAGTTGTTTTAATTTAATAAGTTAATTATTAAATATGTCGAAATGTATTTTGTTTTGTATGTGTGTGTGTTCTTTCCTTTCAGTCACATAATCAATTTTTTAAATAACATTTTCTCTTGGATATGCTCGCACCCCCCCATTAGTGTTCTCGTGCCCCCTAGGGGGGCGCGCCCCACAGGTTGAGAATCACTGCTCTATTCTAATTAGAGATAAGAAATATTCACTGAACTCAAGACTATAAGCAGATATGTTTTGCTTATTTGAAATTCCAGATCATCATTTTTTTAGATGCTGACAAAGGATTGGAATGTGTTTTACTTTTTATTCAGAGGGTTTCATCCCAAGTACTGCTACCCAAAGTATTAAGAAATAGAAGAAAAAAAAATTGCCTGATGTTTCCTATATTTTTCAAATTAGCAATCAGCTTTTATCTTGATTATTTTCTTTTGAAGCATTAAAAAGCCTTAAGAAAATCATAGTATTGGCCTAATATAAAATGTTAATGTTTGAAAAAAAAAAACATTTTAAAAATAATTTCATAAATTTTTAAAGGATTTAAAGTTAGAAGTTTATAATATAAACATTTAAATATCACAGCAAGCAGAAATGATTAAAAGTGTTGTAAATGAAGATAATACTAGTAAATGAAGATAATATGAATAAAAGAATATATTTTTAAATAACTTCTTAATGTTGGTTTGGAATTGTCTATAATAAGATTAAGAAGAAAATTTCTATTAAATTCTCCCCACCTCACAACTCTATTCTTATTAAACATGCAAATGTTTTATTTTGCTCTAAACGGCATATTGCTCTTATCACTAATAAATTTAAATATCAAGCATGTAAAAGATTATTATGCAAGTGATTATTTCAAAATGTAATTTTCAAACTGAATATTAAATATTTCAAATCTTTTTGTAGTTGATATTAAAAATCTATATAAATAAATTTCTGATTGTTGGAATTTTGTCTAACTGTCCATAATATAAAAATATTGGAGGAAAATTTCAATTTTTTTCAAAAAGAATAAATTGAATATCTTTACCAATACTAATGCAACCAAAGTAAATAAAAAGAAGAATGTTTAATTAGTTTTTTCTACTTCTGTAATTGATTAACAAAACTCTTCTGACCTGTTTTTTCAATATAATATTAAACATTTAAATCTGAACAATGATGTATTAGTTTTCATCAAACTAATTGTGGAAGAAATTGGAGACCATAGGATGTTACAAGGATGGTTGATTATTCACAAGAGAAATCATTGATTTAGGTTAAGGAAGTTGTCTATTTAATTAACATTATTCACATTAATTTATATCAACATTACCAACATTTTTAGTGTTCATTTGAATTCTTTAAATGGACTCAGACATGTATATCCTAGTATAATTTTTCCAAAAGTAAACAAATGCAGATTATTTTCATGCATAATTTTTTATAATATTAAGAAATAAAAGTCTGCTTTTATCTTTTTTTTTATAATTATTTTTTATAAATTGTTTCTGAGGGAAAATTCTATTTTTGTGAGATTCAATTTTATTTCTAATAATCTAATAGCTAATAATCTTTATAAAGTTCTATATAAATGATTGTTATCATCACAAAAATTAAAAGTAAATTAAATAAGAGCAATAATTTTTACTATGAATCAAATATAAGGGATGAAACAATGATTGCAATTGTATTACAGATGACAAGAATTGTATTTATCAACTTAAACGTAATACTTTTTAAAATATTGACTAAAATCATTAAATTAATCAGCTTTAAATAGTTATGTATTAATAATTGAAATATTAGTATTATTTATTAATAAAGTAAAAAATCATATTCTACTTGTTAATTTTTATTCAAAATTTGATTAGTAAAATTTGCATTTCATTTTATATTGTATTTTCTATATAAGATTAAAAATGGTACACTATTTAAAAAATTTAAGTATTTCACTATTTACAAATTTTTCTATATGAAAATCTTTTCATTAATGTTAATATAATTATATTAATTTATAAAATAATTGAAATTTGAAAAACTTTGATTTGAAATCTTTTAATTAAAATTAAATATGATTTTATTTACTTATGATTTTAATTTTTATGTTTCAGTTGAAACTCCTCCAATCAAAGATATGAAATATTTCATCAAAAGGGGTAAGTAAAACTATTTCCTAAAAAATTAATTTTATTCATTTGTTTGTATTAAAAGAATAGATATTTATACTGTAAAATACACATATTATTAACTATTTTTAAAGCTGTTAGATATTTATTAACAAATATTATTTACTATAATAGCTGCTTTACAAAATTTAATGTAAGTTTAATAAAATTTTTTACTGAAATAATGCTAATACTTTTTCTGTTATAATTTCAGGTTTTCATCACAACATATTCAATTTATAATAAAATTTCATTTTAATAAATTTTTTAACAATTTTTCTCATTAAAGATTTAATTGCTTTTTAATGGTTTTCTCTCATAGCTGATACATTTTTCCCCACAAATATTGACTAGTGGTTATTTTTTACATTATTTTTTCATGGTAGCTTGTATTAGGAAAGATATGCAAAAATCTTCCTCACTGTAAACTACCATGTGATATTAAAAGCTACCAAGCTATGATATTTAGTAAAATCTCTTCTTAAAATCTGAAATTCCTTTGGATTGTGCTATATTCCATTGGGATGTTTTCATTCAAAATGTGGTAATTTCTGGTACTAAGCAGTACCAGAAATTACCACCATTATGGCAAGTTCTTTTCAAATGAACTAAACACTTATTATGCTTAAAATAATACTTCAAGTTAATTAAATCATGAATTTAATGGCTGTTTTGTTATTAATACATTATTTAATTATTTTGTAATTTTTGAACAATGAAAACATTTCTTAAATTCCATTTCTTACTTTTCACTTATTACTTTTCAATTAAATTTAGTATTTATTATATTCCAAAAAATTTTATGTTTATTTTATCAGAATTTAAGTGTGAATTAAATACTTATTAAAAAGTTATAATTTCACAATGATCATAGCTCTTTCAATAAATTTATTCACTTTCATTTTATACTTCTCAAAATATTTTAATATTTCCCTAATTTTTTAAGTTTTTATAAAAGTGTCACCAGTTTTTTACATTATTAACAATAGATTTGAATATTTAATTTCTTTGTTTTGTTACATTTTGAACAGATGATGAGGAATTTCGACCATTAACGGTTTGGGTTGTTGGTGACATTGAAACTTTTAAAGGCCGCTCATTAATATCTTCTGCTTTTGCTCATTTGGTGAGTTTTATGATCATATATTTATAAAATGATTCTTGGTTTAAGTTTTATATTGTTGAGTGTAATTAGATTTTTTCACTGTTTAAATATTTTAAAAAATATAAATGAAATAAAAAAATTGAATTTTCTTTTGCAAATGCTAAGTTTAATAACTATTATTACTTAAATGACAGAAAGCTTGAACTAAATTTTTTTGGCATAAAGTATTTTATCAAGAATATCTACTATGATAATGATCACAAGCTTTCATTTTGAAATTTCATTATAATTTGAATTTTTTAAGTTTACAGCTTATTATAAAATTATATATACAAGATAATTATTTAAATTGCTTGTAAGTCATGTTCTTGAAATGCAAGGTAAATGCTAGAATTTCCTATATGTAAACATAATCCTGAAAGAATTCTTGACTCCAAATCAGTTATAATTGGAAAAAATAAAACAGTGTTATTTAATATGGAAAATTCATATGAAATTATAAAATTATATTGAATTATTGATGTATAATTAATCATATAATTAGCTTAAAATGTAAATTAAAAATTTTTTGATAAAAAAGAAATTTAACAAATTATTTAAAAATATATTTGCATTATTATTTAATAATTTTGTTGAATACTTATAATATTTTGAATTATAAAATAAAAGATTAATTAAATTTTTGAAAAATTTATTTTAAGAGAAGTTTCAAGTTTTTTTCTAAATCATGGATTTATTTGCTAATTCCAATATATTTATAATAATATTATGTAGAAACATGTATCTTTATGAATATTAATATTTTTAGCATTTTTTATAACAGTACTTTTTTCTTTAGAAAACAACTGCTCAAATGAGAATTGGATTGATTCATAATCCAAGTTCAGAAATGGAAAATGGGAATTTTAGAAAAGCTGCTGAAATTGCATTGCAAACATTAGATCGCCATACAGCAAAGCTCTTTATTACAAAATTATTGAAGCCATCAAATGCTAAACAAATAATTGATGGTGAAAAATCTATAACAGATTTTTCTATATCTGTAAGTGTATCTTATTTTATTTCTATATATTGTTATTTAATTAAATATTTATATTCATATCACTGAAAATATGAGAAATCATACTTTACAAATTCGATTTTAATATCTCTTTTAAAACTATTTATGCATAAATGTTCCAATTGATAAAAGTATATTTTTATTTTGATATATTCTTCTTAACTGTGTGTTTTTGAGCAAAACAACTAAGAATCAACTAAGTGTTTTTAAGCAAAACACTCAGTTTTTCTTAAAAAAGTTTCTCTTTTATATGATAATAATAATTCTTTAATATTTTGCCATTTTTACAAAGTTTGAAATTGTAAGTTCATTTAGTTATATTAATTTATTTTTCCACAGAGCATGGATACAGAAGCATTTTCGAAAAACTTACATGAATTTGATGAAAAAAATATCAACTACCATCAAACATTTTGCAAAAAAATATTGAAGCTGCTTCCTGGACAAAGAGCAATTGTTATTGGTGGTAGAGTATGTATTCCCTAACACTTTTGAAATAACTTATTTCATTTTATTTAACTGCTTGTCTTGTAATTTTATCGTCATTTTCCCATATAGTACTAAGGGGAAATTGTATAAACAATTCTATAATTGTTTAAAAGGACATCTCTGTAATTGAAGATTATTTCAATCAATTATTACTGCAAACTTTTTAAAATAATTTGTAAATTATGATAGAACTCTTAAATTGTAGTTATTGAAATGTAAAATTCTAGTTTTAATTCTCGTTTCTGCAGTCTAACTTAATTAAAAACTGTTCCTTTCTTGTTTTGAATGTAAGATATTTGTTATAAGTTATTCTGTAAGTAAAATGATGATATTGTATTTATTAAACGATAAATATCGAACAGTGTTTTATGTTTAAAATGATAAAGAGCAAAAATATTTGAACATCAAAAGCTGCAAACTTAGCATTGAAATAATTTGCTATATTTGTCATTTCACAATACACATTTTGACATAAAAATAGAATATGCTGAAAATAATAGAGATTTCTGCCTCTTTAGTATATTGATATTTTATAAAAAATTATTGTAGCAAATTTCAAATACATCTATTTAGAATATAGTTATCAGAAAAATATTTTTTATTTATCAACAATCATTTAATGGAATAATATTCTTGATACAGTATTATTATACACTTAAGTTTTTAGATTTTCTGTCTGTGTGTTAATTTTCATGAGGATAACTATATATAAAAAAATGTAATAGGGTTTTTCATTTTTTAGTCTTGGCTTTTCTTTCTTTTCTTTTGAAAGACCATATCTTTCATTTTTCTTAATTAATTTTTTTTAGTTTTCTTAATAATGGAATTTTTTATTCTAATGATTCAATCTTTTATTTTATATTGACCTTTTATATAATTTAAGATGAAAATCCATGTACCATGCCAAGATGAAAATCCATGAAATCTATTCACTTTTGAATACTAAGTGGAATCAAAATTAATTTTACAGCCTGTAAAAATGCTAGTTAATAGTTTAAAAAATTTCATTATTGTAAACCTTTTTGAAATTTGACTCATAAGTAGCCATTGATTCAATAATATGTAATAAAAGTATTGTTTTCATGTATCTAGTTTTACATTCTGTTAGTTAAGTAAAGAATACAGAGTTTATTTTGTTATAATATTATAATGTAAATTTTAGCTGAGATTTATGTTATACATTATAACATAAATCTCAACTAAAATTTATCAACCACATGTATAATAATACAACAGGGCTTGTATTATTATACATGTGTTTATCAAAAAAGTGAAAACATCTGTGAATAAAATGACATTTCTGAATGTACTATACAATCTTAATAATATAAATAGAAATATTTTTTATATAAATAGAAATATATATCTTCTGGTAGTATGTGGTAATTTTATTAAAGTTCTGTAAGTCTTGGATTTTTCAAAATCATAAATAGTGTCACATTTCTCATATTTACAAAGAGGCCAAATTGTAACAGTTCATTTAACTGGAGCAAATGTGATCAAAACATCCCAGTATTTAAGAATTTCTAGAGATATGGCATCTGAAGTTATGACAGCATATATACAAGATCTGTAAAGCAAAATAGTGGATAGAAGTTCAGTGAGAGAGACTAACAGCTATTAAAGGGGATTATAATATCTAAAAAACAAACAACTACAGCAAAATGTGTTTCCAAAGATCAATTAGCATCTTGATTCTATATTGTCAATGTTTAAAGTTAGATGCACCTACAGGAGTTTTATTTGCTGCTGAGTGGCTATTCCCAAGCCACTTCTAACGTATGTTAAAGCTAAATGTTAGCCACACAAGTGCATGATCATGATTGTCTCCTTCCAAATATTATTTATGGAGGTGGACATGTCATGATATGGGCAGCTGTCTCTTGGTTTTCTGCTTGACCATTTAAAATATTGAACAGAATGATTGTGGGAGTGGTTACAGAAATTTCAGCTGTTTAAGTCTGATGCAAATTTTTGTTCCTGATGGTGACTGAATTTTCCAGAATGACAATTCCCCTTTCCATCTGTAGAACTTATCCAATCATGGTTTGATGAACATAATGATGAAATTAATCATCAACTTTGTTCACACTGTTACCCATCTCAATTTAATTGAACTGTTATAGTTTTAGAATGTTTAATATATAATCCACTTCATTTACCCCATCTCCCAGAAATTTCACAATATCTCCATGAAGAGTGGAGGGTACAATATTCCTTTAAACACTCAGCTTTTGTATTCACCAAAGAATAATATTAAACGAAACCAAGCTGTATTACTTGCTAAATGTGGTCGTACACCATACTAATAAAACATTCTTTGCAAGTCTAAGGTAAATTTGATTATCATTAGTTAGTTTGATTATCATCTGTATGTTTGTACATTTATTTTTGAGATCAGGTGCAAGAATCTCTGAGATTGCAGTTGACATTGGATGCTGGGAATCTGCAATTGATTAATATTAGATGTCAAGAATTTATAAGAAAGATTTAAAAATATTTGGCTATTATATTAATTTAAGTATGTTTCAGCAGATCTATTGCTAAAAGGTTTTAAATATTTAATTCTAATTTATTTTGCTATTTTTTTTCATTTTTACTTTCTTCCTTATTAATTGGATTAATTTGTTCTTATTTTTTACAATGCTAAACATATTTTTTTTATCTTTTAAACAATCGTGATTAATATAGGAAATTTACTGCAAATTAAAATAAATATGTTAGTGAAATTGTATGGAAACATTTGATGTTTTCTTATTTTTTGGGTGTATCCACTTAATTCCATGAGAATTTTTATTCAGTACATTCATTTTTGAAAAAGCAGTCTAAAAATATTTTGGGATATGTCATAAAAGTCATTTGCATAAGAATATGCAATATATCATTCAATGTTCATATGGGATCAAATTTCTAATTTTTGTTTATAAATATCATGTTTGCACTTAATGTTTATCTTTTTATTAAACACTGTAGAAATAAATTATTTGTGTTTTTAAATTTTTGCCATTCTCAAAGAAATGTTGAGATGGCAACTGATTGGTTATTGCCTATATTTCAGTTTAATAATTTTTTGGTTCAATTCTCCAAAACTATTGAACTGATAAATAGGATTTGAATGCTTGTAGTAGTTCAAAATTTACTTTAAACTGTAGATCTTGGTCAAATTAGACATCACGTGAAAAAATTCTCATAGAGCCACAAACAAATCAAACTAAATCTATGAGGAAAGAAAAATATTGGAAAATATCAACACTTTCTTTTAATATTTATTCAACTTTTTATTATATTTTCTTGAATGAAATGTGGTTTTTTGTAATATTTATGAGAAAACACAAACTTATAGCTCTTTGGTTCTAATTCTTAATTTTTCTGAGAATTTTTAAAGAACAAATTTAATAAACAAATGTGGAAATGTTTTAATGGTATTTTTTTTCTTGTAAAGTTATTTTAATTATTTATTTGGTATTATAATATATGATATATATCTATATTTGATATTATATATGATATAATATCTATATTTGATATTATATATGATTTGATGTTATAAATGATATTATTTGTTTATTATAATAAATCATTTATCATGTGTGGGTGTACTTTTTGCTTTCATTCATATTAACAATGAGTTAATTTCACCTAAATATTTAGATTGTGGGTCCTTTTGATGAAAATGAAGAATTTACTCAAGAAGATTTTCACTTGTTAGAAGTTTATTCAACAAGTTTATATAGTGACAAATTAGTGTCTGAATTAAAAGGAGGATTAGAGAAAAGCATGATGAATAGGTAAATACAATGATATTAAATTTCTCAATTTTTATGTTTATTAATTCATCATCTCAATTAAAGTTAATGTTTTGCTAATTATATTTAATATTCAAGATCTTTCTTTTCAGTGATATCGTTATGAAAGTTGCTTCAGTGCTTCTTTCTCAACCCCAGCTGAAAGTTAGGCATGAGTTAAAGTTTTATGGTGACAAACATAGGTAATGTTTTTAAATAATTTTGTTGTTATTTCAATAAAGTACTAGATAGTTTTCACTATCATTTCTATAAAAATTTACCAATTCTTGAATTTTTTCATGTTTGAATTTTATTTTGCTTTAATTTTATTACTAAGAGGAAAGTTTTTAAAATACATTATTTAATTATCAATAGACCTATTTTCTTCATATTCTTAAGTTTTATTTGTTAAGCGGAACTTACATTATCTCTTAAAATCATCATTTATTTTCAATTTTTTCAGTGTATTTATGTAGAGCTTTTGTTATAGAATGTATTTTAATTAGTTTTCAACTTTTTTAAAGTTTAATTCATATTAGACAATATAGATGAAGATTGTGTAAAAATTTCAATAAAAACATTTGCTTTTGATGAAATAAAAAAAAAATCTGAAACACCAATTCAATTTTCACAAATATATCTGGCCCTCTTTTTTGTAAAAGCATTAGCTAGTTTATATCTGAGATAAAGAATATTTTTTTTTATCAAATATAAGTTTTAGTTTCAACTATGATAGAATTTTCTTTTAGCTGATAATTATAATTTTTTAGTTTTTACATAATTTTTCCTATTTGCATTGCGTAATACTAAATCTTACATATTATTTTTACAAAAACTTTGTTTTTTTTTCACAAAACAAAAACAAGACATTAAAATGGAAATTTTCAAACAAGAAAAATACAAAATATATATCCATCTGATGGATAATAATTTTTATTTATATCTATTATCTTCATTTTAGTTTAATTAAAACACAGAATTTGTAAATTTTTTTAATTGGTTTTATTTTACATAGTGTTATAGAAATACCTGCTGCTGAAAAAGAAGAACCGGCTCATGAAGTAACAGTTATAGTTGACCCCGTTTCAAAAGGTGCTGCAAAGATGGCATCAATACTAATGGTTCTGCAAAGAGTTATAAATGCTCATTTTAAGATATTTTTGAACTGTGTTGATAAACATTCAGCAATGCCATTAAAAAGGTGATATTATAAACAAATTATATTTTTCTCAATATTATGATTTTCATTCAGTATTTTTGGTTTTTATATTTGCATAAATATACTTTTTGTTAAAGGCGAGTTATAAAAGAACATGATATATATTTCTTTAAGCTAAGTTGACAGTTAAATAGATAGTACACTTACCATCAGTTCAATAATTTATATCTTTGATTTTCAACTCAAATATAATTGTATAATAATAATAATAAAAAAAATTGAAATCTAGTTTGATTGGGGCTTAGAGTGTAAAATAATCTCCATATAAAAAAGTAATTGTTCAGTGACAAAAAAAAAAAAAAAAAAAAAAAAAAAAAAAAAAAAAAAAAAAAACCAAACGTTTTCCTTAAAATTATTCCTGAACTTGAGGCATGTTATTTATAGGTTTGTATTCTTACTTTTTTTTAGATGAAATTGTCATCTAGCCAAATTATAGTTATGTTTGTATTTCAGCATATTTGTTTTTATGACAATATCAAAAAATGTAACCTTTTCGAATATTTCTGCATAAGTAATATGCTTATCACAAATTTAGAAGAAGAATATGTAGTGCATCCGGAGAACATTAACTGTTTAACATCTTGACTAGGTGAAGATCAGCTGTTCAGTCAGTTTTAACTTTTTCTTCCTAGTACTCAGTATGCGTACTTGCTATTGCATTTGTTACAGTATATACTTAACACTGCATTCTCGTGAATAATTCTGATGTTAACTTAATAAAGTTGTTGTTCTTTTAAGCCTCTTTCTTTTTATTCAAACTGTAACACCATTCTCCAACAAGGTAACTTCAGAGTTAACTTCAAACACTAAAAATGTTTTCCTTGTTAAATATTGTATGTCTCCCGTTTCTCATGTTTATCATCTTATAATCATATACTTAGTCATCAACATTTTGCACTTTATAAATAGATGTTACTACATAATAAAATGATCTAAGTGTTTTATTTTCAGCTATATATGTAAGTATAGTTTGGAATTTATATTAAAGTATCAATAAGTCTCAAACAAGCCTCATAAAAAGCTCGTGCCCTTTAATATGCAAATAATTTGTTCTCTTAATATTTTTAAACTCTCTGAAGTTCTTATAAGTATAAACTTATATTACTAAATTAAAAAAAAAGTCTACTTATGTATAGTTTGACTATCATGAGAACATACTTGAGCATTCTTCTTATAAAAATTATTTACCTTATATAATGAGTAATATAAAATTAATAATTACTGAAAATATTTAAGCATAATATAATTGTTGCAGTAAAATATTATAGCATCTTATTACCATGTACTACTAAGTATTACAAATTATCCTAATGAGACATAATTTATAAGTCTTGTTACTCGGATTATTATTTTTTTTATCATTTGTTGGTTTCTTTAAAGATAAAACAAATATAATTTGTCAAACTTATTATCTGTTTTATTGCCTTTCCAGGTAGTTACAATAATATAGAAAAAGTTCTATTTTAAACCCATTAATACTAAATGAAGAAATAAGTAAATTATTAATGCCTTTCAATAATTTTTTAATATTTTATTCCATGACATTTTTTAATGTAGATTAATTTTTATAAATGATTGGCATTTATGAAAATACTCCATGTTGATATTAATTAATATATTTCTCTATTTTATTATTTTCAAAATTATTTGAAAAGAAGTGATTTAATAATTTGGCTAGATTTCTGTGTACAAAAAATATTTGCTTATTTATTTTTAAAATGAATAATTTAATGTTAATCCTGTTTATTTAAATTTGCATGATAAAAGATGTTTCTGAAGTGGAAATGTTGTAGTTTTTGGTAGTTAATGCTTATTAATCCACATTAATTTAACAAAAATTGCAGTTTAACATTTAGCATTGCAATCACTTATTGCTTTATAAAAGGAATTTTCTCTGGACACTGTCAATTCATTTACTTATTCCCAATAAAACTGTTTAACTTTATATTCTCTAACAGAATGAATTAAAGTGTTCCATCTATTTTAAGCAAGATTATTTAGAAGGAAATTAGTTAGTTTTTTGTAATCACTGAATATATACCAGAATTTATGAAAGATGAATTTTTAAGATATTTGATTATTTTGTTTTATTGCAGTTAAGGCAAAGCAGCATCAATATTATAAGTTTCAGATATGTAAAGCTAAAAATTTTATATTATGATGTTTCTTTTCACAAATAATGGGAATAACTTTTGCTTCTTTGGCTACTATAAAAGTTTCTTTAAAAAATATCCATTACAATATATCTCAAACTCCTTAAATTAACTATGGAATAATGTTTTGTTTCTTAAAATAAATATCTTTTGCATGGTTCTCCTCTTAATTTTTTAGAGGAAAACTGTCAAAAACAAAATATTCTTAGAGGAATAATTGATAATATTAGATAAGTGCATTAAAATTATAATCATAATTCTTATTTTTAAAATCAAATAACTGTTCAAAATTTTTTGCGTTATGTAGCTTTTATCGTTTTGTCTTGAATGAAGAACCATTATTTGGAACAAATGGTGACTTTGGTATTGCTCCATTTGCTAAATTTTCTGGTTTGCCCACCTCTCCCCTTTTCACACTTGGCATGATTACTCCTGAAAATTGGCTTGTAGAAGTAGTAAAATCACCTTATGATTTGGATAACATTCATTTAGAACAAGTAAGTGCTTATATCAATTTTATGATAATAAATACTAGTATCTTAAAAATAATTCATAATTTTGAAACTTCGTATTAAATATTTAATAATCTAAATAAAATTATAAATAAAATATATTTTCACATATTTCATGCTACTGTTATAAAATAATACATTTTATTTTGAAAAATAATTCTATTATTTTGTGTCAATTATGTATTTAATTTTTTTTTTTTAATTTTATGTAGTTGTCTGTCTTTAGTTTTAGTTGACTTGTAATATTAGTTTGAAACTTTTCTGTAAAAAAATTTTATATTTTTTTATTTGACTTTTTTTAAATTCCTTTTCATATAATTTTTATTTGTTATAAAGTTAGAATTTTTGGAATAATTATGTAGTAATGATTTAAAATGTTGAGAAAAATATATTTTATAGAGAAATATTTTGTGTTTTTTAACATGCTTAATACCTAATAAAAATTTCTAATGTTCCAGATATACTGTATTAATATTCTTAACACATTTGAAAAAATCGTTTTCCTATTTTTGCATGCTAAGCTAATAACTTGCTTTTTTTTCTGTTATAACTTGAAAAGTAGGGATTTAATTAGTGTAAGTCAAAATTTAAATTTAATTTTGCTTAATCCGATTTTTAGTTGTAGGTAGAGTTATATTAAAAACATATGTTTTCAATTATCTACATTCATATTGTATAACAAATTACAACAAATCAAAAGTAAAATTGAAATGTATTAAAAAAAAATAATCATCTTTGCTATACGAGTTAATTTTATGTGTTACGCGTGATGAAAATAATGTAAAATCATTAATGTCTGTATGTAAAATATGATACTTATACTATATATAAATTATTAAAATGTCTGTATGAGAAGAAGGGCTAAAAAATATGATATTTTTGATTATTTTTCCATAAATTAATGGAAAAAAAAACTTCTATAGATATAATAATCATATTGGAATTCATAAAATTATAATTTTTTCTTCAATTTTCAAATATTAAATTAATATTTTCAAATATTAAAGCAAAAATACTGCCAACATTATTAAGTTCTTGAAAAACTTGAATTTCATTTTAATGCTGCCACTGAAAATACAGGAATTTAAATTGAAAATACATTAAATATTAAATAAGAATAATTCTTAACTAAACATTGCTGATGTGAATAATTTTAAAGAACTTCATAATAATAAATACTCAGTATAGTTAGTAAGTATATTTGAAACTCTATATGAATATACTGTATGAATAATTCAGTATTTATATGAATTTACATTATACTATTATTAATATTTAAATGGATTTATTTTGTAAATTTTTTTATTCAAAAAGTGATTTCTTAACATTTTTGTTATTTTGTTCACTTTTCTTTTCGAAATTTCTTACACTGTTTTAAATCTAGAGAATTTACCTATTTAAATTTGCTATTATAAATACAGTCTGTATATTTACATTATTTTAGTTCTTTTAATATTAAGTTATCTATGCTATGCATTATTAAAATTTTAGTTTTTTATTTTTAGGTAATTGTACAATGCCATTTTTTAACACTCGTGGTTCTTAAAGGATATTATTTTTGACTTTTAACTAGTAAATATTATTGTTGGCATGAGTCTAAATTAAATTAAGGATTTTTATAATTATAAGTGAATGGACAAATAACTTCTGTCTAATGAGTGATTTAAAAATATATACATAATTAATGTGATTATTTGTTTTGTTATTGTTTATTGTGTTTTTATGAAAAAAATTTTGATCAATCAATTATGTGCATTTAGTATGCTCTTTATTTTAACAGTAATATTTCAATTTTAATTTTGTTAATTATGTGTGTGTGCAATAAGTAAAATTATTGATTTATCAAATATTTGTGTTTTAGGTAGAAAGCAATGTTCATGCTGATTTTGAATTGGAACATTTACTCATAGAAGGTATGTATCACCATGTTTTTTGTTTCTTTTTGAAGCATATTGGTAATTATATTCTATTTATAATTTTGAACCATCCTAATAATTTAAATCTATACTGATAATTATTTATACTGTAACTTTTGCAATGAAATCTGTCATTATTATTTATATATTTAACTTGCAATTTTTTTAATAATTGTATGTTTCTGTTACGCAAAGAATAAATGCAGTTAAAAGGTAAATATTTAATTAAAATGCTCTGGTATTCTTTTTTCACAGTCATATTTTCTGTTAATGTTACCATTGTGCAAATCAAAATTATATGCATGCTTTAATATTAAAGAAAATCTATTACTATATCATTCATTGAAAAAAAGTGTATCATGTGTGCTTATAAAAAGAATGAAAGTTTCTGTACTTTTGCGTTGATATATTTTATATTTTTCTTCAATATTTGTTAGGTTGAAGATACACTTTTTATTCTTGGTAATTTCTCTTACAACATTGAACCAAATAACTTCACACACACTTAACATTTCCTTGAAAATATTCAGTTTTATAGTATTTAAAACAGTGGTATTTATACTGTTATATTTTCCGGACATGTTTCATTAATTAGTGGAATCAAAATTATAGAAAGCTTCTTATACATATATATATATAAGAAGCTTTCTATAATTTATATATTATTTTATATTAAAGATTATATTTAGTATATATATATATTATATTTATAATTTATAGATTATTTTGTATTTGTACATTAATTGTAAACAACTAACACTAATGTAAATGTATCTAATTTTTAGGACACTGTTTTGAACAGTCTTCAGGAAATCCTCCACGAGGTTTACAATTCACCTTAGGAACTAACAAAAAACCTGCTGTAGTTGATACTATTGTGATGGCAAATCTGGTTTGTATTTAATTTTTGATCACTTGTTCATTATTGATTTTATTTCCAACAAAATAAATTATAATGATTTATTTGAACCAATCAAACTTGAAATGAAAAAATAATAAAGATTGTAACATAAAAAAATAATACAAAATTTAGATGAATACGTGTTTAATATATAACTTCAGCATTCTTAATCCACATCTTAATTATGATGCAGTTGTTCAACATTTAATTCAATTTAAAATTCTTATGTTCAACAAACTGTATCCAGTAACAGCATTTTTATGAACAATTTTCTTTCAAATTATGAAAAATATGGAACTATTTTAGAAGGATTGCTAATGCTGCTTGACTCAAAGGATAACATTTTTCAGTAATATCTACTTTCTTGCAAAACAAATTGATAATATATTTGAACTATAAGTATTTTGAAACTAATGTGTAATATTCTTATTCCTTTGCCGCGGTAAAATTTAATTTATATTTCTATTTTTAAATTTTTACAAATTGTTAAGTTTGTGTAAAAGTGTTTTTTTTTTTTTTTTAAATCATGATTTAATAATAGTTAGTTAAAAAATAATTAAATTAAAAAAAAATTCATTTCAGTTGTTAAGATTACTAACAAATAAAATGATTTGCAAAAGAATGAACATCTGTAACATTTTGATTTATATATGGTTTGGTCTATAAAAGAGCTATTTAAAGTTTGTAAAAAATATCATATTATGGAAAAAATATTTGAAAAGCATATATTTTTTTTAAAGGGAATATATTGTCTCTAGTAGAAAAATGTGAAAATAGGTTAACAAACAACAATTTATAAAATAAAGATTTTTGTAAGAGTAAAATCCCTACTATAATTTAGCCATTTTAGATTATTTAAAAATTTTAAAGGAAAAAAATAACCATATAAATATTTTATTTTTTGTTGTAAATATTTAATTTTAAAATGGAAAATTTAATTGGATGTAACATGCAAGTATTTATGTGAAGTTCATTTTTTAACTATTTCAAATATACTAAAGTGAAAATGTGTTTATATTTTTAGTATATATTTAAATCCTGTCATTGGGTTCTTTTAAAAAATTTTCTGTTTGGAAGTATTGAAAGAGTTTTCTAAGTATTTGTATTTTCTTAGTAGTTTTGTACTTGATTGCAATTATTATAATTAAATGCATTTTCAATGAGCATTATTTTTATCATTACATTTTTAAGTTTAACATAAATTGCCTTCAACTTGAAAAAATAAAATGCATCTGCAGGAATTATTTTTCTCAATTATATATTATAAAAATTTCTTCTTTGAATTTTTTTGCATATAAAATAATGAGATTATTATTTAAATGCCAGTAAATTGCAATCGCTGAAACAATATTTTTTTCCTACAAGTTTCCCCTTTTATATCAAATTTTAAGATTCATCATGCATGTTAGTGCATATATTTTCTTTGTAAAATGAATTGGATTTTATTATAAAAGCAATTTGCTACTGTTCTCAATTAAAGTAAAATATTTCATGTTAAATTTTAATTGTGTTAATTTACATTATTTTTATATTTTTAATTGCAGATTTTTTTACCCCCCCCTTTTTTTTTACTATATTAAAATATTTATTTATTCTTTGCTTAAATTTTTGGTATTTTATTAAATTTTTGAAAATTGCTTATTGCTTATAAAACTCTTGATAGTGATTATAATTCCAGTTTTTCTATAAATTTAATATGATTATACTCTAAATATATTATTTCTTCTCTTAGATTTTCAAAATATAATCTAAAAAATTGAATACCAGATTTTTCCATTTTTTAAATTATTATTCTTATTTACTCATTAAAATATATAAGAGGAATATTTGATCGAAAATTGTTTAAACTTAGACAAGTTCAGATTTCTTAAAAATCTATTTAGTTTTTATGAAATATGAACTTGTAAAGAATGAAAATTTTTACTCTTTACTTTAACTAATAAGTTTGATATAAGGTTAACACATGACTATAAACTCTTATATTTTTCAATTTTAGGGATATTTTCAACTGAAAGCTAATCCTGGAGCTTGGCAACTAAGTTTAAGACAAGGTCGATCATCTGAAATCTACGAAATAACTGGGTTTGTTTTTGTTATTTTCATTTAAATTCTTATCCTTTATACTGGGTGATTATAGAAAAAAAACGATTTCAATGTGTGTTATATCTTTTATAGAAACTGAATGAAGTTTTGCAATAAGGTATTTTTAGGCAGATGTTCCAGAATCATAAAAACGACACTTAAATTCTAACAATTATAGTTAAATAATTATGAAATTTTGAGTATCTCAATTACTTTTTTATTGGAACATTATCTCTACTGCAAAAATCATAAATAGTATCGAAATGTTACTTGTAGAAAGAAAACTGCCTCTGTTAGGCAGAATATCAAAAAACAACTATAAAGACAAGCAAACAAGATGAAAGAAATTTCCTTTGTTCTACAAACTTTCCTTGTCATGTCCTTTAATCATAATGACATCTTGCATGTGGTGGATTGCACCATAGCACATAACCGTTCAAAAAGGGATGTGTTGGACCTCATGTCTGGTGACATTATTCAAATTGGATATAGTTTGCTGAATAAATATGTAGATTTTGAACTACCATAATCAGAAATCAATTATAATAATATCCAAGGAATTAGTGACTGCTGAAATGAAAAAATTGAAAATATAGATTGCTCCAAGCTTTTGTCTTTAAAAATCAGAAGACACCTCAAGTGGAGGAGAGCTATCTTATTTTCACAAGACATCAGATGGAAATTTAACTGATATAATTTATAAATTCTGTAATTGATTAACATTTCTTAAGCATTTAATGCTATCAGATAGTAACTCAGTAGTATATTATAGTGAGTTCTCATAACCGTATATGTTTGTTATAGGTATGAGGCAGCAACTTATAAAATTGCCATTCCAATGCTAGTTTTGGTTTTTTACTATGGTGATCACATTCTAGTAAACATAGGATCCAATTTAATTATCCCTCATGTGCAAAAAATTACTTTTGAGTGAAAAGCAAACCAAACCAACCAGGTTCCAGTAAAAAATAGGTGTTGTCATTTTAAATTGTGCCATAACTGTTAGAATTTAATAGCTTCTCATATAGTGTTACTGCACAATTATGAAATCCTCCATTTTTTAAACTTTTTTTTAAAAATATCCCCATATTTTCAAAAACATAATTTTTTTTTACTGTGGCTCTATAAGATTCAAAACCGTGGACTTCAAGTATAAATAGTAAAACAGTTCAAGTATAAATCGTAAAACATAGTTTTAAAAACAAATATTTTTTAAAAATGTCCCTTGTGTGTATTGAATTAATGCTCACCATTAACATTATTGTTGACTAAACATTTAATCTACCTTTGTCATTCTGTATAAGATCAACATCTCTTATTTTTTTCTATATCAACTACTGAAACCCTCCCCCCTGAAAGTAGTAAATGTCCACAAGGGAGTTCTATCACCATCATTGAGATCTAGTGGTGTAGCACAGACTTCAAAATACCTTGTACCAAAATTTCCTTCTGTTTTTATCAGTAGTTTAACTTCTAAAAACTCTTTTATTGGGTTACATTTCTTTATATAATCACCACGTATGTTTTTAAATATAAAATTTTAAGCATAATAAATTTAATTAGTATTTATCATGCTTAAAACTTAATATTAAAAAAAATTGTCAATTAATTATAGTATATTTTTATATGGTTGATAATTGTAAAGTAAGAAAGAATTTTAAAAAATATATTAATTAGAATTTAATCATACTGGTGGTTATTTCTATTCTATTGTTCTCTATAACATTTCGTTCTCTATTATAATGTTTTGTTCTCTATTATAATTGTTAAAAAAATCCATTGCAAAGAATGTAATAATTTCTCTTTTTACTTTTCAGAAGTGAGAATACTGAAACTTCTTCTGATTTATCTAATTTAGCAGTACTTATAAGTAATTTCAGAAGTCACATAATTAAAGTAAAAGTAAGTTTGCAGATTTTCTTGGAGTGTATTTGTTTCTAATTTGATACCTAATTTTTAGAAAAAGGTTAATTTAATAAATAAATGAAGAAAAATACAAGAATTTTTGCTTTTAAAAATATCTAAAAGAATTTACAAAGGTTAAGTTCTTATTAAATATTAAAAGTCATGTATTGAAATAATTATAAATAAACTAATATAAATCTCATTTCTTAAGATATTATAAAAATAAAATAATTATTATATTTATATACTTTTAGATGACAGATTTTATTTACATATTTGTTATACCTTTTATAAAGAAATTACAATTATCTTTTGTATTGAAGAAAGAATGAGAAATTTGCTAATTAAAGAGGCTATTTTGTTAATAAAAGCAGTCATCAAATTTGAATTCTCTTATTACAAGTTAGTGGTAATTATTCACTTCCATGCAAATTTTAGTGAGATATATTGCTGAGAGTAATGATTATAAAAGGAATAAAAATTTGAAATGTGGTCGGAAGAAATTAACAGAAAGTGGATTCTGTCAAAGTCATAGTAATTCTATATATTTCTTAGCATTTTGAAAAAAAATTAATTTACGATATAAAAAAAACAATAATGTTTAATAAATTTAATCAAAAAATAAAAGAGAGAAAAATGAGGAATTTTAAAAATATCTCAAAGTAAAATAGTAAAAAGATTATTTTATAGTGGAAGCAAGCAGAAAAAATATGAAAAGATAAAAATCTTATCAACTTTGCATTTGCAACAGGAAAATAATGTTGATATTGCAAAAATGATAAAAAAAATAATAGTGTTTCCTGACCTCTTTTCAATATATTAATTGAATAATACTTAAATACCTCAATATTTTTAATATATTTAAAGATTTTAATCATGAGGCATCCTTCTCATGACTGGTTGCTGAATGTTTAGAGCTTGGATTTTCATTTCAACACTTTCTTAGACATGACACTTTTCTTAGATGTTTTTTTATTGTAGAAATTCACTTAAAACTAGGGAGGGGGAACACTAGAGTTACAACCAAATCTTGAATCTAGTAAATGCAAAAAGTTTTAACTAATGTTTCTTTACTTGTGTGAAGTTAAGAAAGTGCTGCTTTGATCATGATATTAATTAAGCAATTGATGGTATTTTAATGACTTAATTTTGACAGAAAGATATTACAGTTTTTATTGAGTTCATTATATATATATATATATATATATATATATATATATATATATATATAT